>QGMF01000001.1:0-187565 GCA_007821475.1 Lachnellula arida | reverse complement strand
AAGATCACCAAGACGAAATCCGAGGTCGCGGCGTACTCGTTCACGACGCTGACGGCGATCCCCGGGGTGCTCGAGTATGGCGGTGCGGAGATCCAGATCCTGGATTTGCCGGGGATTATCGAGGGGGCTGCGGAGGGCAAGGGCAGGGGAGGCAGGTTATCAGTGCGGCGAAGACGAGTGATTTGATCTTGATGATTCTGGATGCGTCGAAGAAGGCGGAGCAGAGGGCGTTGTTGGAGGCTGAGTTGGAGGCCGTGGGGATTAGGTTGAATCGGGAACCGCCGTGAGTCTCTCTGCTTGCTTGCGGCTTGAGGAAGAGGCGGGGAGGGGGATCGAAGTGCTGATGAACATAGGAATATCTACCTGAAGCCCAAAACAGCCGGCGGCATGAAAATCACCTTCCAGACACCCCCCAAGAACATCGACCAGAAAATGGTCTACAACATCCTGCGCGACTACAAGATCCTGAACTGCGAGGTCCTGGTCCGGGACGAGAATGTGACCGTCGACGACTTTATCGACGTCATCATGAAGGACCACCGCAAGTACATCAAGTGCCTGTACGTCTACAACAAGATCGACTCCGTGTCGCTCGACTTCCTGGACAAGCTGGCGCGCGAGGACAACACGGTCGTCATGAGCTGCGAGCTGGATCTGGGGATTCAGGACGTGGTGGAGAGGTGCTGGAGCGAGCTGAGGCTCATTAGGGTTTATACCAAGCGCAAGGGGGTGGATCCGGATTTCGGCGAGGCGCTGATTGTGAGGAATAAGAGCTCGATTGAGGATGTTTGTGATCAGATTCATAGGAGTTTGAAGGATACGTTTAAGTATGCGTTGGTGTGGGGGGCGAGTGCTAGGCATGTGCCGCAGCGGGTGGGTTTGGGACATGTGGTGGCGGATGAGGACGTCGTGTCAATAGTGAGTAATTGGAGGGCTTAGTTAAAAGGGAGGAGTTTGGGCGAATTGAAGCATGAAACAACTTAGTCGAGGCATCACATTCATAGACCCAATGAAGCCGAAAGGCCGTAGAAAGTTCTTGTCATTTATCTGTACCAACGCCCTTTGCGAGACAGTGGTTTTCATGATAATCAACGCATGTATACCAAAAACGCCATTATCCTCATGTCATACAACCAAAGAGTCGCCAGCGTTCATCTCCAAGCGCTCCATCCATCATAGCCAAATACCTACCCATCGAACCACCGAGGAGCAGAATGTAAAGGCGTCCCATATATCCTAAGTATACTTACTCCCTCGACGGAACCCGTAATGGCGAATTTTGTAATGTGTTTTGCTGCTGCAAAACAAAAGGGAAAAAAGGTGTTTGCTGTGAAGAAATAACCGAATCGTCCGCTACCATCGTAATTATCGTACACGCCTCCCACCAATGGTCATCTATTGCTGGCCCTCGCCATTCTTTTCGCTGCCCGTGCGTGGGATCTGGGAGCCGAACATGTTTCCGCCGCCTGCGAAGTTCTTGGCTGAAGTCTTTGCGAAGAGGGACTTGGGCTTGGCTCTGTTTATTGTTAGATGACCATGATGCAGTACATGGGAGGGATGATGCACTTACTTTCCGACCTGCTTACTCCGGTAGGCGCTCAGCTTGGCCGTGCAAGGGCTCATGATGTTGTCGGAGGGTGAGATGTATGTTTGCTTTCCTCTGGGGTGGATTGCATTAGCAATTGGAAGGGATGCGAAGAGGGCGTTGTAGAGGGCATGGGGATAGGAATACGTACTGTCCTTCTTCAAGCTTGCTTTGCAGGACCTGGCGGTGGTATTCCATGCTCTTGACATCCTTGCCAGCTCCGTCTGCGGGTGCACCAGTGGTGGCAGAGGCGTTGATGTCCTTATCGGCGAGAACGTTGGAAGACATATCGAGATTGCTTTTGTTTTTGTGGTAGGTTGTGTGTAGGTGATTTGTATTGAGAGAGGATTGAAGTTCAGGCTCAATTGATGGTGTTTGGGGAAGGAAGTTATTGAAGACGAGGTTTGGTACTTGTACTTGGATGGTTTTAGTAAAAAGATGATGTAGGTCGGTCCATGTAAATAAAGCCGTGGTTGCTAGGCGACGATGATGGAGCTGGTGGAGTGTAGTGTCAAAACAGGTGACTGTCCACTTGAAGTGACTCACGAACAGCACATTTCTGTCACAGCGTTCACATTGCAATATGAAACAGATGAGTAAGAAGATCCAATGCCAATCATTTTAATTAACTACAATTTGCTGAAACATAAGTCTACAATTTTGACCGCGAGTTCTTGATCTGGTCCCCAATCTGCGACGGCTGAATCTTGTACTGCGCAAACAGCTGCTTAGTGATCTCTGCCTGCTTCTGAATGTTAGCAGCAGCTGCGGCACCCTTCTGCCTATTCTCATTGCGTCCCATCTGTTGCAGATGAACCTCATCTGGTCCATCAACAATCCTCAATGTTCGTCCATTGGCCCACATATTGGCCAGGGGTGTGTCTTGGGAAACACCAGCTCCTCCGAATGCTTGGACTGCCTTGTCAATGACTTCAAGGGTGACACGCGGGACGAAGATCTTGGCCTCGGCGATCTCGGTCAATGCTCCCTTTGTTCCTAGCTCATCGATAGTAATGGCGGCATTGCAGACTATGAGACGAGCAGCATCGATTTCAACGCGTGCCTTGGCTACCCACTCGAGTATCACCCCGTGTTCTCTTAAGTTCTTGCCAAATGGCTTCTTTTTGGGGTCGTTGATTCTCATAAGCATCCACTCGAGAGCTTTCTCGGCCTACAATGATTAGCGTAGCCTCGATATAATACATAGCTTTACTTACAGCCCCAATAGCACGCATAGCATGGTGAATACGGCCAGGTCCCAGACGACCTTGAATAATTTCAAAACCACGACCAGGGCCAAGAACCATGTTGCTTGCTGGTACACGAACGTCCTTAAATGTGATATGGCCATGGCCGTGGGGCGCATCATCGAAGCCGTACACGGACAGCATTCGGTTAATAGTGATACCAGGCGTGCCTGCGGGAACTAAGATGACTGATTGTTGCTTGTATGAATCCTTGTTGGTAGGATCGCTCTTGCCCATGACGATATAAATCTTACATCTTGGGTCACCAGCACCACTAGACCACCATTTCTGTAGTATATCAGCGCCGTTCACCTACAATTGAGCAAGAAACTTACTGAGCCGTTCAAAACCCATTCATTGCCCTCTTGCTTCATGCTCAAACTGATATTCTTGGCATCCGAAGAGGCAACATCCGGCTCTGTCATCAAGAAGGCTGAACGGATTTCTCCATTCATCAACGGGGTCAACCATTGCTTCTTCTGTGCCTCATTTCCATACTTCGCCAGCACTTCCATATTTCCAGTGTCTGGTGCAGCGCAGTTGACTGCCTCAGATGCACATACTGACTTCCCAAGATATTCCGCCATCAATCCGTATTCGAGGTTCGTGAAACCGGGCGACTCCTTGTAGTGGCCCTTGGCCAAGAACATGTTCCATAATCCAAGCTTCTTTGCCTCTGCCTTGAGCTCTTCGATAATAGGAGGGTGGCTCTCCCACCTGGCATGGCCTGTACCGATTTGTGCATTAAGTACGGGGTCGGCTCTGCAGATTATTAGCTTAGGTGGCAATGCTTTGATTGCTTGGGAAACTTACGGAATACATCTCTCATTGACGAACTTCTTTACTAGATCAAGGGTCTTCTTTGCATTGTCGCTAACTCTGTTGGCGGCCTAAGAGTTTGGTTAGTAAGTGTGGAGGCGGGGCAAGAGTTGAGGAAGGAAGGATCTCTTACGATGAGAGGGATCTTGTCAGACATAATTGCTGGGATCCGGGCTGTTCAAATAGATGGTTTGATTCACGGTACAATTGTAGAGGAGTAAAGCAGGAATACAATCCAATAATTGAGCAGTGAAGGAAAGAAGGTCGTTCGAGGGTATCTTGTACATTATTTTAGATTCCCCCATACATGTACAGTACAGGGATACTTCTCCGCAATGGGCCATCCGCGGCTGCCATGGATCATCCATCGACCTCGGCCCTTTTTCAAGACACATCAGGACTTTGGTTGCGATTCGGCATCACCGCGACCACCAAAACAACATAAATCATACGAGATGTCGACCCATTTGCAGGCCCTTATTCCTTCAGATTCATTCTTCAGGCATTCATCGAGCATTGCTCTGCGACTCTACCCTCTCAGTTGCCGAGGCCTGCGCGTTCCACCTCGGGCTACAGAAGCTTCCCGCGAGGCCTTACAGACCAGACAATCATAAGCCCGCAGAACCTCTTTTAGTGTCGAAAGGATCAGTCTTGATCAGTATCATTATATAAGTCTCTAGCGGAAGAGAACCTCCCAGCCTGAAAGTGTAGACTGTACAATTTGTTGCGAAAAGCAAAACAGTGCTCTGCGCGTTCACTCCAAAACCCCACTTACAACGGGCTTGGCTCGCTGGCATGCTTTATTACTCTGTACTAAGGTAGTGGGTGGAAAACAGTGAGTGTATTTGATTATAACTGGAAATGTTCCCTACTATGCTTCCAAAGTTCTTCACTTTCGATTCTCCAAATACTTTACCGGTGCTTTTCTGTTCTTGCTTCTCTTGAATTTCATGGTCTGGTGGCCTGCGGTAGTTCAACCGTTGTACCTCCGTACTCAAAAACCAGTATATATAGTGATTTACTTTGTGATGAGATGATTTCGTTCAAGCGAATTAGTTGTATTATTTGGTAGAGGCACATAAATTGTGAGATGTGAAGCAGTTTCATTCATGAAAACGCCATGACAAGTTGTCAAAATTGTCTTCCCATATCCAAATGCACCTCTTAATAGACTCCCAGTTACGCCACTACCACGCCATCGTCGAGATCGCCCTCCCAAAATGCATATGCACCGTTCATCAACTCCCATTAACCCACTAGCAAGCCAAGTAGCTATTCATGAAGCAACATCAACGTCACACTGAAAAGTGCACTGGTACCTCGTCGCACCTCCAGTCTTCCAGTCCTCTCCCACTGCAGCCACCAAACAGGACGAAGAGTTAAATGAGTTAAATGTATCCGATCCCCACGCAAAGCTCAACTCCCCCGGGTCATCATGACCGCCGGCAGTATCGTTCGTCACGGGATTGGCGGTGTTGGTGATGTATAAGACGTTGGAGCCGACTTGATATGGGACCAACTGGCTGCCTTGAGCGGACGATTCGTCATCTGAGGACTCTTGGTTCCAGAAGTTGGTTTGGTAGGGATAGTCCCAAGTCCAGTTAGATGTTGGAGCTGCGGAATAGTAGGCGACGTCGAACGCGTTGGAGTCCCAACGCTGGACGAAGACTGAGCAGGCATGCAGGGACGAGGTGACTCGGGTCGTCAGGGACGTAGTTGGAAGAGCAAAGGCGGCGTGGGTTTGGAAGAGGGCGAAGATGGTGAGCACCATTGGGGGTGGCAGAGTGAGATACATGTCGTGTGTTGGTCAGGCAGCTCGGTATTTGAAGTAAGCAGAGTGTAGGCCAGTATGAGGGTTGAGGTGAAACCAGGTAGGCAGTTCCTGAGAATCAAGTGTGAAAAACGATTTGCAAGATGAGGATATACCACTCCTCTTATACACTTTTAATTTCAGCTTCCAACCCCACAGCTCCCGAGATCGGTCAGCTCACTAAACCGCCCCAGTCCGCATGAAAGTCTGCGAATCCCATAGTAAGCAATAACAGGCACAGGTTCAGCTGTTAGTCTGAGTCTGAAAATCACACGCGGCCCAAACGGTTACTAGATGGTCACAGTGCGTGTGATGTGAAAGATGAAAAGCACAGAGCAATCAGCCACATATGCTTAGTTGCAGTAACTAAATCCCGTATATTTGGAGCCGATTCCATGCATCTGCGCGGAGTATATGCCTTGACGTTGTGTTCAGAATGATGAAAGTCCCGAGCAGTATCCAATGAGAATCGCGTTCACCGCCAAGCAAAAGCCCGCAAATGGAGGTCGAATAAGGTAGCCAACAGCAATTGAACGACGATCAAACATCACATCTGTACCTGGCATTGCGGGGTCACATATCACTCAATCCGGCCAATTAAAAAACTTCTCTTTGGGAAGTTGCTCAATTGGTGCGCAGTCCCTTAAATGCAGCATTGCGCACAGCCAGAACGCCTCTCACGCCCAGTCGTTCAATGCAAATCTATCACAAAAGACAACATCCCACAGCGTAACCGCCAACCCAACCCACGTACGGCCATGCCAACCAGCGTGCAAATTCAAAGCAACTTTCTTAATCGGCGAAATAATCCGCTCTTCGCTTCCCGTTCCCTTTTGTTCCTGCCTTGAAATGCTTCTTACTCGTCAACAGCTTGACATCATTGGGGTCCAGGTCCTTCTCCAGCGCTAACATGGTCTTCTGCTTTCGGCCTGAGAGCTGCTTTCCACTTGCTGTGCCCTGCTCTGTGTACTTGTGACTGAAAGGCATTTTCAAGTGACCCGCATTCCCCTGTCCTGCTCCGAAGAACGCACCATCAAGCTTCTTCGACTTCGTACCTTCTTGTCGTGGAATGATCTCCGAGTCGGCAAGTGATTGACCATCTAACGTCGAATCCATAGCTGCCAGTGCGAGACGTCTCTTCTCTGGGAGATGACCCTCGTCGTATAGCTCGCGGTTGAACTCGAGAGGATCGATATCCCCAGGAGGCGGTGCGCAGAACAGAAGTTTGCCCTTGACGTAATCCTTCAAGATGTATCTTGCTGCTCTGGATTCATCTGGTTGTCCTTGACCGGTTCTCGTGAAACCACGAGCCTTTGCATAAGCCAATAAGATTTCTTCTGCTGCTGGAATACCAGTTCCGCCTTCTTCGAGAGGTCTGGTACTGATCTTCATTCCATATACAGCTTCCAAGAACGGCTGCGGAATTCGCTTTGCTACAAGTCCTGCCGGACCTGTGAATTCTCGAAGTTGGTCAATTGGGAGGATACCATTGCAGACGAGTTCTGCTTTTGTGGTTGCGAAGTTTGGGAATACAAGACCAGGGCAATCGCACAACAGGACTTTGTCACTGAGATGAATGGTCTGGAAATGCTTTGTCTTTCCTGGGGTTGAAGAGACGGATACCTTCTTGGAACCAATCAGTGCGTTGATGGTAGAAGACTTTCCGACGTTGGGGTATCCGACTAAACCGATTTGTGTTTTTCTAGGGGCTTCAGAATCGGCGTCTACATCAATTAGCAGTGCTCAGAATGTGACAGCAGGAACATCTCACCTTCATTTTCCGGTGCATGCAACAAGAATAGAGCTTCCAGTTCATGGACAGTCAATATTCGAGTGCTTTCTTCCTCTCCATCAACTTCGTCTTCCTCGTCTTCCTCGTCTTCATCCTCGTCACTTTCTAGGTCCAGCTTCTGAGCCTTCTCCGCAAGCTTTGATCCTGAACCAACGGGCTCTCCGGCGGCGTCATCTTCCTCCTCTGAATCATCTTCACGAGCTTCGTTCATCTCTTTCGCAAGACTAGCTGAGAAGAACTTGTAAGAGATGCCCACATCCTCAAAATGATCTGCCCAGGCTTTGCGTTGACCCAGGGTCAACATATCTGCCTTATTTACCAACAGTAAATTTTCCTTCCGGGGATCAACGTCCTTCACATATCTCTCCAAATCGTCTGATCGGAACAACAACGGATTCCGCGCATCCACGATTTGGACGACAAGGTCGGATCTCTCGATAACTCTCCATAATTGTCTCCAGACCTCGAGATTCCGTTCAAAGGGGGTCATAAGTAAATCGTTATTCTCCTGTAGCTCGGCCAAACCTCTTCGCCACTCCAGTAGACTGTCTCTTTCCATCCGGTCAAGTTGCTCGGGGGTCGTCGTCGAATCCCATCTTGGTCTTCTTGGGACTGTTAATTTGTCTTTGTGGGCTTTCTGCTTTCCAACCGCAGCTCGTTCCTCCGCCGCAGATAATAGATATGGGTTCTTCTGGTCCGTATGAATGATTTTGACATTGTTCATCTTCTCTGCTGTGAAATCGGTGCCTGCCAATTCGGCCGTCGACAAGAATTCGTCGAGTGCTGCTTGTTCGGTAACGGACTTCATCTTGACCCAACTGGCCTCTTTCCGCTCGTTTGTGACATACTGTGACTTGTGAGCACCTATCAGAAAACAAATAAATGGTACATACAGTCTCTCCTGTGGCATGGTTGATTCTGTGGATTCCTGCAGTTGTGACCTTCTTCCGATCTGCACCTTTGCCTTTCCCAAACCGATCGTTCATCAAACTGTGGAGTGTTAGTATAGACGAATACATTGAACGCTTGAACTCGTACCTGTTTCCAAGCCCAACGGCATTCTTCGACTTTGCGAGAACCATCTTGCAATAGGCCTTGCTGCTTTCCAAGTTTCGAGACCAAGGTGGCGAATGTGTTCCTGGAGTAGTTGATAAATTGCTCCGCCGGCACTGAATTGGTTCAAGTTATTGATTCAAAACACTCGTATCAATATTCCTTTGTAAGTATTTGTAGTCGCGTGTGATGTTTCCAGGAGGGTGGTGCTTATTGATCAAATTCACGGGTTTGTGACGCAGAAATTTGCCCCGCGCCAATCGCAACCCCGCTAAGAATATTTTTTGGAGGGTCTTCAGCAATCTACTTTGTACAACTACACAGCACACAGTCTCGACAGCCAAATACCGCAAATATGGCTCGCAAAAAATGGATCGATAAGAAAACTGCGACTCATTTCACTCTCGTACATCGCCCACAAAATGATCCGTTAATTCACGATGCAGAGGCCTCGTCTATGGTCCTGAACCCCACACCCTTACCAAACGCGAATAAGGTCAAGAAACTCGACGACCTTGCCTCCGAACTTGGATCCGATGTGGAACAGATCAGAGATAACGAGGGTGAAGCTGCCAACTATGGCGTTTACTACGATGATACCGAATACGATTACATGCAACACATGCGTGACTTGGGAAAAGGCGGCGGAGAAGCCCATTTTGTGGCAGCCCCTGCCCCCAAGAACAAGGGCAAAGGGAAGCAATCTCTAGAAGATGCGTTGAGGGATGCAACTATCGAGGATCGTGCGGAAGCGCTATTCGACGAGGAAATCCTACCTTCAAAAAACCTCCGCAAAGCAACATATCAAGCCCAGCAGGAAGTTCCAGATGCGCTCGCAGGATTCCAACCTGATATGGACCCACGATTAAGGGAAGTCCTGGAGGCTCTAGAGGACGAGGCTTATGTGGAGGAGGATGCCGATATCTTTGGAGAGTTGGCGAAGGATGGTGAAGAGATCGAGGAGGAGGAATTCGAACAAGGTGCGTGGGACGACGAGGATCAGGGGTGGGAATCGGACAACACAGCGAAGCCTGCAAAAGAATATAAAGACCCCCCAGTTGCGTCAGAATCCACAGAAAAAGACGAGCGAGAAGATCATGGAGATGGCGACTGGATGGCGGACTTCAGTAAGTTTAAGAAGGACCAGAAGTTCAAGGCACCAGCTCCACCATCAGACTTTCAATCTTCACTCATGACTACCACCACGAATGGAGGCCGGAAGAAGAAGAGAAAGGGCGCCTTGACGAATCCATCTACTTATTCCATGACATCTTCATCAATGTTCCGAACGGAAGGCCTCACTACCCTAGATGCACGGTTTGAGAAGATCGAAGAGCAGTACAACGAGGATATGGACGATGTGGATGACACGGGCTCCGTATCTGCTATGTCCGCTATCTCTACCACATCAAGCGTGCAAGGTCCAGTGAGAGGGGATTTTGATAGTATCATGGATGATTTCCTCGGTGGTTATTCCATGAGCGGCAAGAAGCATGTCAAGAAAGGGAAATACCAAAGCGGTATGGAACAACTTGATGAAGTGAGGAAAGGGTTGGGACCTGCGAGGATTAGGTCACGAAAAGCTTAAGGAGACATGCATGATTGGCGTTCGCTTGGGCGTTTTGGGCTACAGAAAACCGGCGTCTGTGTCTTATAAGGCGTATTTCGAGCTTTTTACGAGGATACTTGTACCTGTGCTGTGCTGTGCTGTTGAAGACTTGGCCTGCTCCAGCTACTTTAACAGTATGTAGCTCATAAGTTAAAATACCATCGGTCTGAACAAAAATAATCCTCGATTTCGTGAACATTCCTTTGGCCAAATCAAATACATCCATATGCATCGGATCCAATAAAACAGCAGTATCCGGCAGTGAAGAAAGAAGGAAAGAAAGTGAAGGTTTGCCGTTCCTGGTAAACTTATATTAAAAAGTCGGGCGGTGTACTTTGGCAGAATCGCTAATCGCCAAGACCGGACTAGCTCGACAGCTTCGAGATTCAATGACTGAATGCGACGAAGCGGTAGAGCATAACAAAGACCACAAATGGCATAATAATAGGACCGGAAATCCTATTCACCACCGGGTGTCTCCTCAAAAACAACCTCTGCTCTCCAACGCGCTTACTCTCCATGATTCACGACAAGAACGATGCTGCTCCGAGGCAGTAATACTCGCAGCACACGCGGGTCTACCCCAAATCGTTCCAGAGGATCAAGAGGACGCGGTGCGACGAGTCGAGGAGCTTCAAACTCCTCCAGTAAGTCAGATGCTCATCAGAAGAATATCCCCCCCATCCCAACTGGGCCGCGGGCATTGCAGGACAATTTCAACACCTACAATTCTCGCGGCGCAGGCAAGCAGCTCAAGTACCAGAGAAAAAACAGTCACTCAAGCTCTACAGACACCTCATCGAAAACCCAAACCCCAAACGCCTTCGAACAGGAGCGGCTCAATAATGCCGCAAAGCGCGAGCAGCGGGGACATCATAACGGTACGATGGTCAATGGGCGAGGTGGAAAAGGCACCCCAAGAGGCGGCCTTCATGCCAACAAGCAAGTCCGATTTACAGATTCCCCTGCGGAGCAGAAGGTAGACCCCTTCAGCAAAGCTGCGTCTACAGTACCCTCTTCGAACCCATTCGGAGGCAATACCAACACGAATTCTTCCCCATTTTCCTCTCCCGCCAATGGTGCATTCAATCCGTTTGGCGCAAAGCAAGATGCCACCACGAAATCGAATCCGTTTTCCACCTTAAGCTCGACGAGCAATCCTTTCGGTGCACCGTCACAGCCAAACCCGCCTTCGACGGGCATCTTTGGAGCGCCCTCTGGGAACCAAGTGGGTACAAATTCCACGAATCCGTTTGGCGCCCCTTCACAACCTTCGGCTTCGACGTCAAGTGTCTTTGGAATGCCATCTGGGGAACCAGCTACGAAACCCTTCAACCAGCCTTCAGGTGTATTTGGAGCACCAGCAGGACCTAAAGCTGCCTTGTCATCTACGAACGCGTTCAACAAACCCCCAACAACGGTTGGCGCGTCCTCGAATCCGTTTGGCTCAACTCCTCCGCAGACGAACGGCTTTGCCAGTGCTTCTCCTAGCCCTAAAACCTCCTTTTCACCACCGAATCCGACCCCCTTTGGAGCCCTTACAAATGGAAATGCCTCAAACTACTCTCACGAGTCCAACGGGGCATCGAACGCATTTGGCTCACGCCCCACATCGACTTCTGCGCCTTCGAATGGTGCTTTCCCCAAGCCGAGCACAAACGGATTTGCAACAACAAAACCTTCACCGCTGTCAAAGTTTTCTTCCCAGTCTGCAAGTCGCGCCAATGGCACCGCGAGCAGCGCTGCAGCGGCCAAGATTGATCAACTCCTCCGGAAAGAAAGGATAATCGCCCCATCATGGCCCGATTCGACCCCTAATGATCCGAACTTTAAACCCGCAATAGAAACTTACTGGAGAGCGTCGAAGGAATATCGAAATAAAGTCCGCGCATGTCTGATACGCGCAGGATTGTTTGACGATCCAGATAAGCCAAAGAAACTGAGCGAGGCTATCGATTTCAACGGAATCTGTGAGGATATGTGCCCGGATTTTGAAAAGGCGAATAGAATCTACGAGCGAAATGTCATGGGTGCAGAAACAATAGTTGGCCCTGACGGGCAATCATACCCAGCTCCCCATAAAATGATCAAAGCTTTTGCGCGATCTGCTGCTGGTCAAGATGCACCTTTACCTATGGATGTGAGATCGCCTGCAGCTCTCACTAGAACCCTCGACTACCTCTTCAGATCTGTCTTAGGGGACGATGAAGAAAACCTCCCCAAGGTACACCCTTTTCTGTGGGATCGAACTCGAGAAATTCGTCGGGACTTCGTCTTCCAGCAGGCTTCAATAAACACATCCGAACTTCCGGATCAGATCTATTGTCTCGAGCACATAACTCGATTTCACGTGATGGCTTTACATCAAATGTCAAGAGTAGGCGTGGAACCGGCCGAAGAATTTATAGAGCAACAGGAGAGAGAACAGCTAGGAAAGACACTTCTTTCCCTGATGCAAACATACGATGACTGCGCAATACAAGGCGTGGATTGTAAAAATGAAGCGGAGTTCAGATCATACTATGCCTTGTTAAACAGTGACAGTCCAGGGATATTGCAGACCGTCCAGAACTGGGGTTGGAAGTATTGGGGAGAGTCGGACCAGATCCGTACTGCAATAACTCTCGTGGAAGCGCTGCAAAACACTTGGGATACACGGGGTCCTCTGAAACCTCAAGCCACCACGGACGTCGCCCAAAACGCCTTCTCGCGATTTTTTACCATCGTTGCTGACAAGAAGGTGTCCTATACCATGGCATGTTTCGCTGAGATCCATTTCAATAGCGTACGAAAATCGATCCTGAAGACAATACTTGCATCATACCGCAAACAACGAGACCAGACCAAGGATTGGACGCTGTCCAAATTGAACGAGTATCTGAGATTCGACGATGAAGGCGACATTATCTCATTCGCCGAGGCGTATGGGCTAAGATTTGACGATATCGATGGTGAAGAATGCCTATCTTTTGAATCAGAAGGGGTATCAGATCCTTTCCCGCCGCTGAAGCAAAGCCATTCCTACGATCTTGTAGAGCGGAAGCGTGGTTATCACTCATTGCTGGAAGTTATCTACAGCACGGTTTACGACGAGGAAGAAGATATCCAAGAGAGTGTGGGAGAGGACGGTAACGACGAAGAGAGCTTATTCGTGAATGATGACTCTCCAACCCAACAAACAAAGCCCGCAAACTTCCCAACCACCACGAAAGGCTCTAGTAGTGGTCAAGAAGCAGACAAGACGGTTGTGCAAGAAGGTGACACGATTATCGGATCACTATTCGACAGGATAACGCAGCCGAAGACATTCAAGAATGACTTTTTTACCTTGAAGCCTGCTGAGCAACCCCCAGTTGCGCAGCCAAACCCTTCATTGTTTTTTCCAAAGGCGCCGGAAACAGAGGTTTCGGGTGCTCCCTCGGTCGCAAAGCAGCCCGACAGTCCTTTCTCCTTTACCAAAAAGTTGGAGACCCCCTCACCCTCTACACAACAATCTGATCCGTCTTCTCTATTCTCGAAGCAGTCAGCGAAAGAACCGCCCTCTAATTTGAAAGAATTAACTCCCACTCAACCTTTGCCCCTATTTAACTTTGGACAGCCGCCCTCTACCACGCCTACAGAAAACAATACCCAGGAACCGCTATCGTTGGGGAAATACGCCGTTTCTGCAGCCCCTCTTGAGACTTCAAAGCCACCATCGTTCCTCGGGCAGCAACCAGTCGCAGTGTCGGAATCTTCAAATAGACCTGCGTTCCCCACGAGTCAATCCCCACTGCCTCAGTCTTCTCTCTTCAACAAGCCCCCTACGCCTGCATTTCCCCCTTTGCAGCAAGACGCCACCTCGGTGCCTCCGCAACCTGAAGCGCCGAACTTCTTTCAAAACAAATTCCCGGACGTCAGTGGGCAAAGCCAATTGAACCCAATTAACTGGTCTAATCAGCCTCGAAAGCTTGATCGGGAAGCGAGACTAGACGGCTTAGCCAATTGGGTTGCGCTGGGAGACGATGGTCTACTAGAACATTTTACTCAGTTGACCGTGGAAAATATACTTAAGGAAACTGTGAAGACATTCCAGAAGGAAGAGTATGAAAAGGCCGTCAAAAAGGCAGACGAGCTGGCGAGAAAAGAAGCCGATCAATTTAGGCAATACTTCTTAAGCACCAAGTACTTGAACAAGTGGAGGCGGGGAGCACGCCAACTATGGCAGAAGCGTGTAGGCAGAGAAAATCGCCAAGCCATGCGGGAAATGGCGGAGAGTATGAGGGCCTCCAAAGCAGCACAGTCTGCGAACATAGTGGAGGATTTTCGGGCTTCTACGCGGGCTTCTACGGGTAGCAGTCGAAGAGGTAGCTTGGAGAGCCTACTTGACGCAACGGGCATCCTAAGTGGCGTGCATGATTCGCAAAGGCAAATCCGAGCCATCGTTCAAAATGATGACGAATCGACTTTCAAGAAGCCACAGCAATCCGAACGATCGATGAAGAAGCCCATAAAGATGCATCAGCGCGGCAAATCGGATGCCCCACTACGCCGGTCTTTGATGTCTGATTCATCATATCTGAATGGTGGATCGCGCATACATCTTATGCCCACCTACGATATCAAAGATGAAAACCGTCGGCAGGTCAGTGGGGTGAAGACTGATTACTTCCGTCTGAAAGCAAGAGGAATCACAACCCTGCCTGGGGGGATACCAATGCCGACTTCGGCGGCCAAAGACTTTCTTCGAAAGAAGCGCTCTTTTGACGGAATCTCAAAGCAATCGACACCACAGCGGCCCAGTCACTCTTCGATACCAAGAAGTGTACCATCAAGATATTCGACAGAGGCCGGGCATCGCGAAACGACTATGGAAATGGACGAGAATATTAGGGATCTGAAGGAGAGGGCTGCAGCAGTGATTTTGGACGATAGTCAAACAAGGCGGAAGCGGTCCTTTGGCGAGGACAACGATGATGAGGCTCTCTTCGAAAGGGCGAAAAGAGTCCGAGAACAGATGGATGAGGGGTCAAAATGGTACAGAAAGGAACTAGAGAGGCATTCGCGGAGTATTTCTTGATTGTACGGATAGGTAACATTTGGAAGGGCGTTTGATTTCATGGCATGGAGAATACCTGACCTGCCTATTTTGGGCGATGAAGACGGCGTTCTCTAAACAGGCATGCATTTGCAAGGCGTCAAGGGGGGGGTTGTTGTATATAGCTGATACCCTGTTGGGTAGTGGAGTGTTTAGATTAGCAAAAGGTCCTCGAATGGATGGTGATGGTTGGGATGGATTCCTCTTGTCTTGATCCATACAGCAAGGTACACTAAAACCATTGTGTCACTAGTGAAGCTCACTGCCAGGTAATAGTGAATGAATGAATTTCTTTCTCGTACACCGGTCCATCTCTTAATTTTATCTGATTGATTGCCTGTCTGTCTGTACCTATCTAGGAATATAAAATCCAACACCTGCCTGTGCATGTAAACGCTTTCTCTCTTTCTTCCTTTCCATATTCATCTACCCATCCCATATTATCATCCACCAAACACTGACTAGCATAGCATATTAAGATACACCCCCTCTCCCTTCCAAACCAACAAACGAGCTAGAAACACAACGGCCAACCTCAATGATGACTATTCGATACACACGAACGGCGTATAAGCAGTCAATTATTCATTATTCATTACTCATTACCGGTAATGCAATAACCGTTTAATTAGATACCGATATAAGCTAGCTTCCTCTGCAGCAGCACTTTCGTTGGTCGTACGATAGACAGGCAGACAGTAGGTAGCTAGAACGTGGATCCTACCTAAGATAGAGTCATGATTTATAGCAGTCGGGAAGGAGAATGAGAAAGAGAAGCAGACAGCAAGAAAGCAAGATAAACTATAGATAGATAGAAGCAGTTTAGTTACATAACAGAATTCATACGAGTAGTTGAACAGCACAACATATATAGCAGCGACGCCGACAGTGAAGACAAGTACTGGTTCGTGTCCTAGAACATCAATCAATCTTTTAAATATAAAAGAGACGCACGCAGGCGCATGTGAATGCGCCCCGATTTCGCGCCCAATGTAGTGTAGTCTATATACAGATCTCTCTCTCTCTCAATCTGGTCGTGAACTTGCCGAAACGCCATGTCATTCGTAGCCATCTTTCCCGATCTCTGGTTCTTGATGCAGAATGAAAGCAAACTATGCATGCCCTAAAATCCCATGACGCTAATGCAACGAAAAAAGAAAAAATGTCTCGACCCAGATACTGGACACCCATATTTAGAGGCCTCATAGAATCATATCCTGAGCCTGCTTCCCCGTATATATCATCACCACACTTATCAACAATATAAACAGGCTCAGGCCGGCTAGCTATAAGATTGTGCAACTCGACCGCTCCTCAGTGCTGGACTAGATATCAGTTTACCTCTCTCTATTCTAAGTTGCAATCTCCAGCTTACACCGTATCAATAGAATTGAGAAAAGAGGTTTGCGTACCATTTGCTCGTCTCGAATTGTACCATCCACTCAACACACATCTTCAACCGTTCCCGCACACTGGTCAACGGAAGGAGATCAACCTTCACATACTCGTCGATAGGAAGCACGGTGGCAAACCACCAAGGGAAAAGAGCTGGGTCCTCTGGACATTCTCCGTAGGCAGTGTAGACTCGGTCTGTGAGCCATCCCGCACTACTGTCCTGCCACTTCTTTACAAACGTGCGACCAATTTTCATCAAGTCTTGCGTGGACATGGAGTTGAAATCCCGGGGTACGGGTGGTTGATGACTGGAACGAGAGGCAACGTGATGAGGCGGTGCACCAAAGTGATCTTCTGCTGAGAAGTTGCGTGCAGTTGATGAAGATGTGATGTCGGCAACTTCGAGGGCTTCTTCGGCCGCAAGACTGATGTCGTCTATCCTCTCCACTTTGCCAATAGTATAGCCATCTAATTCCCCATATCTGAGAACCCGAAACCTGGACACTCCAACGGTTTCAATCATACTTCGGCCGTCTGGCAAGAGTCGCACATCGACAATGTGGAGCAGTGTCCCGTATTGATAAAAGGGGGCAACTCCCAGATCGCCTTGATCTTTTCCTTTTCGATTTGGGAGGAGCATGCCAAAATTGCCATCACCATTCTCAACGGCCCGTCGAATCATTAGGCGGTATCTAGGCTCGAAAATGAACAAAAAAGTCGGCATGGTTGGGCAAGACAGCGTGCAGATGAACAGAGGCGTGTCGAGGTCCCCTACAGTGGACGACTCTGCTCGAGCGGCCTCTGCTCTCTCAGCTACCACTTCAGGGCAAAGGCCTGCCAGCAGCTTCACAAGCAGGGTATTGGATGGCGATTGCTGAGTGCCGGGTTCTATCCATTGAGCGCTGATCCCTGGCCGAATAGACATGGTCCGTCTACAAATAGGGCAGATATTTGTATGATCAAGAACCCGATGAACACATCTCCGGCAAAACGTATGTCCACACACTGTTGTGAGGGGTTCTAGGAATAGTCCGTAGCAGACCTGACAATCCAGCTCCGCTCTGGTCACTTCCTTTAATTGATCTAGCAACATAGCATCCACCACTTCAGAATTGTCGTGTCCGGGGGACATTACGGTGTAAGTTACTTCCGAATCGTATTCCAGCTCGCCCATTTCCGCCATAGCATATGTCGAGGCAAGACGTCCGCCACGCGAGACTCGAACTCGTACTTCAGCATCCCGTAAAGAAGATACACCTGCAACGGACCATTGGTCTCTCTCCTCGAGCTGTAGTAAAACCTTAGATGCTTCTGCTGTATTCCTGTAGCTCTCTATTTCTTCCCTCACCAGCTCCGTAACATTATTGAGCACCACATTCACACTGCAATCGCCCACAGCATGTTCTTTCCGACATGCGGAAAATGGGCATAGGAAGCCTTGCAATCGGTTCGCTGTGGCGGGGTAAGATATATTCTCTCGCAGATGTGATTCAGGGATGCATTTCTTGCATAAGGAATTCCCGCATGGTAATGTAACCGGTTCTCGGAGAGGATATGAACACTGCGGGCACTGCACCAACCTCACAATCTGCCGCGCATCATTCGAGGCATGGAGGGAAGTATTCGAGGATGTCGTGCTGGAGGTAGACGAGTTGGGGGTTTTGGAGAGGGCGGATCGGAGGGAGCGTTGGGTATCGTTGAGGGGTAGTGAGGAGGCCATCGACGGGTCTTGGTCCAGCGCGGGGCCGGCAGTCTGGAGTCTGGATTCTGGTAATTTGGCGTCGACCTTGAATCGGCCAAGAGACGAAGTGTTAACCAGCACTCTGGTTGCTTGAGCCTGGTGTTCTTTACCATGCATGTACGGCGGGTATCGCGGGTTTTTGTGTGAATTTCAATGCGTCGCAGAATGCCGCTTCGTTCGTTCGTTCGTCCTGGTCGCAGAGAGGAGGGTTCGTTCGTCGTGTACGGAAGGAAATGGTTCATGTGATTCGTAGAAGAGCAGACGAGTTGTAAATAAGGTAAAGAATGGATGGATCAGACTCTCAAAGTCATGATTCGTGTAAGTAAAGCCGTCATGCTATTGGGTGGATGCTGGATGCGGAAGGGAGCTCCTGAGTGAGGATCATCACTTCTAGAACCGCCACAGGCGAGGTGAGAGTATCTCGGTATCCCCAGTACAGTATACAGTATCAAGCAAGGTAATTCCAAGGATAATTCCGATGAATGAAAAGTTTTATGTTGAATTTGATCAAAGATAGGTACCCATGTAATATATCCCCTTTCGCAACCTACCTACTTGCTACTTGTGCTACGAGTATACAAAAAATATATATGGTAGTCTAAAAACGAGTACCATGGCACATTACACGCCTCCACCAAATGAAGCCTCGCGCTCCCAGCTTTTTTCACAAGAACAAACAATTATAATCACAAATTTGATCATATTATTGTACAGGGTATACCACCAGTACAGCATGACTTGATTAGGTAATCTTGCTATTAAATCCACCATCACCAGATCTGGTGGATATCTCAGTCCTTCGTATAAACACGAGACATCCTGTACTGTACAACACCACTCTGACTTTAAATCCCATACTAGTACAAATATCCGATCCATCAGCGACGCCGAACAACCAAGACGCTTTCTCTAGATCTCGTAGATCGAAGCCTTGCTTATTTCGGTCCAAAGCATTGGGTTCCCTTCTGCTCCGCTCGTCCCCAGGAACAGTAAGTCCTACTACTATAGGAATAGCAGCAGTACCGAATAGAAATAAGCAGGCGGAAGCTACCGTAAACTCTGCTTGTGTTCCTGCATGTTTGTATGTATATCATGTGATAAACCTCCTCATCCAACCCCTTTTACAAACTGTGTAACCGTGGAAGCCTGCAAGCAAGCCGACATGTCATCCAAGACAAAATCCTTCAAACGCATGTCGAATCGACACATCGAATATGCCCTGCTCATGGATTCGTATACTCCGGACTGTGCCTCCGTAGACTCGCATTCGCTACTTCTGTACTTGTACGAGTCAACTAACTTCCGGTCCGCTTCGTGCCCGTTACCAAGAAATACAAGCGTCATGGACTACCCATCTCGCCAAACGCCCGCCTCTAATTCGCTACTCTACGAACTCCTTTCAAAGAAACTTGATATCCCGGCCCTACCTTATTTAATTATTCTTTTGAAAACAAACTAGACTCTAGTGCACTACAGTAGGTATTGAAGTGCATATAGGTAGTAGCTTCATTACTAAAAAATGCTTCGGATTACAAGTCCGCGTGCGCGTATGCACGAGTCAGTACTAGGTAGGTAAGTAGGGTACCAGCCCGGGTCCACAGAGACTTTTCGAGACAGAAGGCAAGAATCCGGAGGGATGCTCCGCTCCCTCATATCTTCAACTTGCGTGATTTATTTCCTTGATGAGTTTCTCAAGTTACAGTAGCCCAACGGTAGACGTGGACGTGGATGGGGAGGCTTAAAATAAACCTCAGACTAATCTTTTGAGTGAAGTGGAGTTTCTCTCTGCCTTGTACTGAAATCGGAAAGTTCTTGATGGGGTGTGGCAATCGCAGACGAGCAGGCTGGCTGGCTGGGAAGACCGCGCCGGCCCCCCTTTACCTTATCTCGCTTAAAGTTTGCAATGAACAGAATAGGTACAAGGTAGTGACTGTTATTATCACTATCAATACACTAGACATGAAGTTCTATTTCATGTGGATGAGGTTTGTCCATCGAGCATAGTTGAAGCTTGCTGCTAAGACACTTCCTTTCCAGCCTCCGCCGCAGCCTCCTCCTTTCTCCTCCTCGCCCAAGCCTTGACAAACTCCACATCCCTCTCATGCTGGCTTGCCGGCATATACCTCCATTCTTCCACCTCCTTGTTCCACCCCCGATTCGGTAGGTACGCCTCCAGCATGTAATAATTATCCCTATGAAACGGGAAATCCAGACTCGGCGGCCCACTCCTCTCCAAAAACCCATCAGTCTCCGCCCTCACATCCCCAACATCCATCCTAAACCTCCGCCTCCTATTCCCCTTATTCTCCCCATGTCGCTTAATACTCCCAACCGTAGACTTGAGATGCGCTTCCAGGATCGCGGCATAGTACAGCGGCCCATAAATCGCCTTCTCAACCACCCCCCTATTAGCCTCCCCCAGCACATTATTCCACTCCGGAAACTTGCCCCTCGGAATCATCGGGATCGGCTCCCCGGCATCCAGATTCCGCTGCCAGTGCGCGAAATCCACCACCAAGCAGAGATTATTCCACGCCAGCAGACAAGTCAAGCACGTGCAGACCACCTCCGCGTCCGGGACCGCAATATGCTGATACGGCTTCTTATGCGCATTGCTATGGATATGCACACTGTGCGTCCCCTGTCTCTTCCCATCCAGCAGCGCCACCCTCCCCTCCTCATCCACGGTATTCAGCAGCCTGGGCACGATGAAACACTGCGCCAGCACCGCATACCGCATGTCGATCACCTGACGCGCGATCCGCTCTTCTTCTTCCAGGATAAAGGTCCGGAGCGCTTGGTTGGCGCGCGAGACCCGGAAGATGTCGCTGGGTTTTAGGAGGCGGAGGATTTCGAGCAGGATCTCCGAGGGGAGGTCCCATAGCGTTGCGTGCTGCTTGGAGGCTGTTTCTCTTCGGTGGCGTTTCTTTTGTCGGCGCTCGGTGCGTTTGGAGCGGAGCGGGAGCGCGGCTGTGGTGTCGATGAGGGGTTCCTCGCCGTCTTCGAGTTTTGGTTCTTCTTTACGCATTTTGAGTTTCTGTGGGTTTTGGTGCGATGTATAGATGTTTAAAGGTGAAGTTGGAGGAAATGTGGTGGGAAGGACGGGAGGCCTAAAATCGGGTCCACGTGATTGTTCGCCGATGACCAACTGGGTATAGATGCATTTTGTCTCTTACCCTGTTTGTAATTTCTATCGAGCCTTTGAGATGGATGCTATGTATTGAAGCAAATTTTCATTCTGACTTCTCTGTTTAAGTCTTGTATAATATACGCTACTCGAAGAAAGAGGGGTTCCACCTTTGCAAACCTATCCAAATTATACGACTTCCTAGAGAACGAAGATAAAGAATATATAATGAAATAATGTGTACTTATCTATCTCTTCAAGCTTCAAGTAATAGTTTATACTGAAATTATCATAATGCCATTGTTAATGCGAAGTGTTTCCAGGAGTAACAAATGATCACCCCCTCCAGAAATTTGAGCTACTCCCATATTACTATCTTATAGATGCCCAATAAACTTTCTTTGGTACACTCCCGCCTTCAAAAGCTAGTGACCATAGGATCCTTGGTGCATTATGCTTGATCCCACCTTCCTCTTCTGCAAAAGAGGTCTAGGAATGGCACATAATGCAATGTACAAGATAGCTATTTCGTTTTGGAAATATCGTGGTAAGTTCTGCGCGATGATATAAACAAAGAACGAAGTATAGAAGAAAGATGTGTCGCCAGGGAGTTGTAGTATCAGCCACAGCAATCACAAGCATTTCTCCCACGGGATTTTGGAATACTTGTAAAGTTAGAGGAGGTTTATTTGTTAGTTTAGACTTTTCTAGGGATAGTGATAAAACAAAGGAAGCTTTATGATAGAGAGTATAAGTAAGAAGAAGGAAGTCACTCTTGGATACTGAAAGAACCTATAAATATCTCACTCACGCAATTCGCAAGCTACTGATATTGGAGGCCATTTTCAGGCAGGTTTTGGTGTGCAATTGCAACTTTATTGTTCTTCTTTTTGTGATGAGCTGAGTGTCTGTCTGTCCAATGATTTCCAGTAATGTAAGAAATCTACCTTCCCTGTACTTCCTCCCCTCATAAGATATGTTTGCAAATCCAATTCGTGAACTAACTCGGTAAACTGATAGCCCATGACTTGCGCCGTCCGGGTCATCAGTTTTGGAATTAGCTCTCCATTCAAGGTACAATTACATTCGTTGGAAGGTATCACGATCTCGGAAACCTCTCCCCTCCCCAAATAAACGCTCCAAATCAACTCTCAGTGCTGCCCCTGTCTTTGTTGTTCATTCTTTGGGGGTTGACTCCTCTGTGCGCTTTGTACAATCCGACTTGCTCAAGAAAGATTTCTTCTGATCATTCTTGGGGCTACGGCAGGGAAATCCTCACGGGACTTGAAAACAACCTCCCCAGAACGGCGAGGGAAGGTCTTTCCTTCGGGTAGATCGAGCTTTTTCTGCGCCTCTGCAATCTTTTCCGCAATGGTCTCGTTGATCACACGGTTCTCCTGCGCCATGACACGTCGAAAAGTAGTTGCCACGGCTTCCAAGAAAGGAGCACCAAATTGGTGATCAGGCTGTACGTCTATAAGGGACTGATTGATTTCCATCCTAGTAGTAACACCTTCGATCACCAAGGAATCAAGACTTCGCAATGCCCATTCGATCGCCTGGGGAAGTCGAGAAGGTCCGGCCGAGCCGAATTGCAATCTCAGTGCATTATACAGGGTGGGAGAGCCGAAAGTCAATATCTTCAAGTGCTTGAGACCAAGGCAAGCCGCAACTGCATAGAGCTGCCGGTAAATGCAGAGAAGTCCAACATCGAGATTAAGAACTATCGATCGTATGGAGTTTATACGGATCGGTTCCAAGCGGTATAGGTAGTAATAGTTCTCACCTCTCAGGTGGAAAACATACTGATCGTATGCTTTTGAGACTGGGGCAAATTTTTTCTCTATACCAATGCATAAAGCGTTCATAGTAACTGCATCCAATGGTGGAATGGTGTAACGAAACTTTTCCGCACCCCGAACAGGGTAGGAGTGTTGATGTTGTGCAGTCCTGCATGGTTTGATGGGTTCATCGGCGGAAACAGTACAATCCCAAACCGTAAGCTTGAGTTCGGCAGGGAGAATTCGAAAAAGAACCTGATGGCTATTTGACTATTACAAATTAATGCTTGAATGGGGCTGCTGTGGCTTGGGATACCTACCTCTCGTGCCAAAGCGGTGACCAATGGAATGCAGCGCTCGTCGCGGAACACCAAATGCTCTTGGTTGTTAGCAACATCGATGTTGATATACCATTCGTCGCCCTTCTTGAAGATAGCCTGATTGACAAAGACTCCTTCGGATAGTAGAGTGAGCTCGCCCTCCTAGATTCTTGGTCAGTAACCTTATAACTAGATCTTGTAGGGTTCAACATACTTGTCTTGTTGACTCTACCAAACCGAGCAATTCAGCACCAAAAGCTTGGTATTGCTCAATCATGATTTTGCACCCGGACCTGCTTTTGGGTATTCCTGGGGGTGGGATGGGCCCAAACACGGCGTCAAAGTTTTCGTTGAAGGACATCTTTGCTGCGCGTGTCGTTTGACGTCCTCTTTCTGTTAATATCGGTAGCTACGTAGGGGTGCTAGGGTTCGAGAGCTGAGTTGATTGAGGTCAAGGCTAGGCTGGGACCCACTTCAAGGGGAATAATGTGTTGTGCGTACGTATTGAATGCCGGAATGTGGTGCTAGTAAAGTGGCAAGGAAGTCTCCCGCGAGCGAGGCCGGACGGAGAACGACTGCAGGAGTTGCGGAGCTGTAGAATGCAAGACGAGTGGTAGCAAAGACGTCTAGAGACAGAGCTTTGATGTGGCGACGCGAGGAAGTCACCGGGGCGCGAGGCTTGACAGAGAACGACCTCAGGAGTTGCAGAGCTGTAGAATGCGAGTGGAGTGGTAGGCAGGAGGTTCAGAGAAAGAGCTTAGATGCAGCAGTGCAAAGAGGTGGTATGGGACGATTGAATAGCAAACGAAGTGTAGGAGAAAGAGGGGGTACCATGGGCTTGTAGTGTCAGCCACACCAATCATAAGCTTTTGGATCACTTGTGACGTTTGATCATAAAGAGGTTCGTTCATTGGCTTAGACTTTTCTAGGTGTATTGAAAAGACAATGGTAGCGCCATGATTGGTGCAAGTTAGAAATAGGAAGTCACTTTTGGATACTCAAAGAATCTATAAGTATCTCATTCAAGAAAGCGAACCTGGTCACCTAGGCAATTCGCAAGCTACTGATATTGCATTTTCAGGCAGGTTTTGGTGTGCAACTGCAACTTTATTG
Source organism: Lachnellula arida (assembly GCA_007821475.1). Taxonomy (NCBI): domain Eukaryota; kingdom Fungi; phylum Ascomycota; class Leotiomycetes; order Helotiales; family Lachnaceae; genus Lachnellula; species Lachnellula arida. The sequence continues at coordinate 163,096 of QGMF01000001.1, read as the reverse complement.
TTTTTTTATGGGTGGAGAGTGTCTGTCTATCTAATGATCTCTAGTAATTTACAAAGTGTTATCTCCCTGGTTCACCTCATTCCCTGGTAGCATCTGACTGCAAGTCAGAACCACGGTGAACTGAACACATTCGCTCAATTGCACGTCTTATAGTGTCCGCCGCATTTGCTGCCTTGGCTTCGGCAAGCAACCCTGCAAGGAAAGGGTCTCTGCTCTCCTTCGGCATCCCACTCGCCGCTCTCATAGCATCATGTTTTTTTTCAAAATTCCAGGGCTGGTTTGCATCTGCAACAATTTCCATGACTTCATCAATGCCGATGAGATCTTTGGCTTCTGCCTTGAACGACGCCTTGACACCATGCGGATCGGGGATAGGTTCGTTATCATCGATGTCATCCTCATCACCTGTATCAATGTACTCATGCAAAGGAGACACCGCTTCTTCTTCTTCTTCAGGGGAGAGGGCTGGATATTCTACAGCGCCATGATGCCTGTTGCGGCTAAAGGGGAAACCCCACGGATTCGTATATTGTAATCCTCCGTAGTCTCCAATGTTCTGGTAACGGCGCTCTGCTACTCTAGTGCGGCTAGCAACCTCCCCGGTACGGCGAGAAAAGGCATGTCCCGATCCAGGTTCCAGCTGTCGAACTGCCTCAAATATTTTGATGAAGAATGAAGTGATCTTGCGCTGCTGTTTCATCCTAGGCTGTAGAACAGCCGTCATTTGCTCAAAGAATCTGCCGAGCTTACGGACTTTGGGTTTCGCAACTGAGCTGGAACGGGTGACTATGAACCGGGTTTTATGCCCCTTGATCTCCAAGTGATCTAAGCCTTTGACAGCTCTGGCGAGGCACACCATCATGGTGTAAGTCGCTTTGACTTGTTTCCGGCCCAACCCTAATGCCATATAGAACGGGTCCACGAGAGCAGGTTTGAGTCGAAGCTTCAGTCTCTTGAGACCTGGGCAATTTGCGAGTACGTCGAGTTGCTTGTAGATCTCTTTGCGGTCCTCAGAAACATGGAGTATGATGAATTGGATATTCTCCAGTCGAAGGGGTGTGATGTAGAACAAGTAATTGACACTTCGCAGGTGGAAGGCGTTCCGCTTGTATAAGAGTAAGGACGCGGAACACATCTTGTACGTGCCCACACAGACCATTGATAGCTGAGCTGCAACCAATTGAGGCGCAACAGGTCGCATTGGCGGCTGTCCGTTCCGCCAGGGCCCAAGTGGGGGAGTCCCATATGGAAAAAAATTGCCGATGGAGTTGGGAGTTGATTGAGGTTGAATCTGTTGATCGCTTATCAGACAATTTTCGAGAATGATGTCTGAAATTTCCTGGGCAACTATCAGAAAACCCTTCTTTGCGTTGCTCTAACACTAGTTGATACTTAGACGGTATCGTGATCATTAGAGAGACTTACCTCTCTTGCTAGAGTTATGTCAAGAGGAATTTTGTTTTTGAAAAGTACCAGATGGCCTCGGCCTTTTTCAATTGGTATTGGTATCTCGACATCCCATTCGCATTGACCCACGCTAGCACGCTTACTATTAAGAGTGACAGTCATCTCAGCCAGTTTCGGTCCCTTGAGCACCAAATGACCGTCACACTAAGTATTTGATTAACATGGTTGCGCATAGAGTATATGTAGGATGTCTTACATTTTGTGCCAAATTCACATGCTCGAATACTTCATCAGCAATAGCTTGACGCTGCTTGTCTACGTCCAATGCCTGTGGGGGAGAGGATGTAGATGGCTGAGCCGCCGGAGGTGTTGTAGCTGATGAACTTGTTTGAGATGGAACGGTGAAGCCAGCAGAAATGTCCAGAGCTGCGCTTGGGAGGTGGAGCTGACTGGTTCCGTACGAGGAAGATGGTGAGGTTGACTCATCAGCGTGAGGCTGCTCTCGAGGCAACTCGCTGAGCGATTGCCGGTCTGTCTCGGACATCTTTGCGAAGGTATCGTGCAACTTTCGGAGTCCTTGTGCTGCAGCTTTGTGACCACGTAAAGGCGCGAGAGCCCGTAAGTGGCAGACTGAGAGATCAAGGGGTCGGATACCCAGGTAAAGAGGAACGACCTCTTCTTAGTTATCCAGACGGTGTCGAGGGGTGCGCGGGCGGTGACGGGGAAGAGGTGACGAGGGAGTCACCCGGGCGCGAGGCTTGACGGAGAACAGCTACAGGAGTCGCGGCGCCGTAGAACGTGAAAGGGGTGATAGAAAGGGGTGGTAGACTGGATGTCCAGACAAAGGGCTGTGTTGGGCAGACACAGTCAAGATGGTGTGGAAAGACCTCGAATCAATTTTAGAAAAATAAAAGAATTTGCGCGGATAGCTTATTTATGGCCATTACAGTAACACATAATACTCCTGCTAAGCGATAGAAGCTTGGCCAGGGAGGCGGAAGCTGGGCCGCCTAGCCACCCCCCTCCATATGTAGTATGCCCTGCCATTTGCCATGCCCAAAACGGATAGAAGGTACCAATTTCCCTCAAAGAGCTCTCGCAGAAGGCCGACGGCGTGCAATGAACCATTTGGCTGACATCCTGCTGCTGCCATAGTTCCCAGAACGATCCTCCACGTCCATGTCGAACGAACCACCCACTCTCCTTGCCCAAAGCCCCTCGAAACACGTTCGCATATAATACAACCCTGGTCTACTGGGTCTTGATCTTCAGACCAGAGATCCGCTACGACTGGAGGAGGGGGGAGAGGAGAGCTGCCAGTAATATCTTACTACCTACAGAAAGGGGGAGCGTAGGCAGTCTACGATCAGAGCGACAAGGTCTCATGCCGCCTGTTTGCAGTGATCAGACGACGCTTTGGGTCTCTAGCACAACTTACAAAGGGGATCATAAAGCAAACATTTGGATATGCACGACAAAACAAGGATATTGTCACAAGGAAGGGTGGAAGGGGAAGGATGGAAGGGGAAGGGAGGGGAGCGTCGCAGGGGGAACTGAACTTCTGCAAGGAAGCCCAATAGAAAGCTCTGCGCTTCTCCAGCTGCCAGCAGGTTGTAGATTCAAAGGCTGCTTTCTCAAACTTTTTATAACATCTGTACACTTCAAAGGGGTCTTACAAACTCGATGTTGGAAGCAAAAGATGCAATTTCATTCATTTGTGAGGGCGCTGGATGACAATCACTACATCTGAATTGATAGAATTATTCAGTCATCTTGACAGCTAGTTGCTGTAAAGAAAGACCTATGGGCAGATAATCCCAATGAAACCTATCATTTCATATTCAAAAGGTGGAAACAGAGTAAGGAAGCAATAAGTAGTGTTGTTTCCGTCCTTGAAGCCAAGGAGTGAAGTGAGGAACGCCCAAATGGGGTTAGCGCCACAGCCGCAACTTTTCAGCACGTGACTTATCAATCTCGTGACCCTCACCTTCAATGGACTCAAGTTTTGTCCCATGGCAGGAGGCATGAAGGTCTTGGATAGGGGGGGTTTTATTGTCATCTCATAAAGTACCCACTCGTCCGATATTGGATTCATCTACTTGTGAGGCGCTGCCGAGGTATGAAAAGCATCATGCATATATTCAGTCATTCTCTCTTGAACCAATTGGTTCCCAACATTCATACATCGTGCTCTACAAGCATGGATTTTCAAGGAAACAAATACAGACGAGGTATAGAAGAAGTCAAGAATACAAGCATCACCCGCAGACAATCCTTTCCGAACTCTCAGAAGTGAAAATAGCCCGTGTCAGATTTTTGAGGCTGGGCAAGAGAGCACACTGGTCTTCTCTGCTCGTTGATAGCGAAGGTGACCCGCTTAAAGAAGATATAATCCGCACTGAAGATGAATGTTTGCTAGTCCTTGACGCAGCTGGGAGATGCAAACATCTGAGCAAGCAGTTTGAAGATATTACGACGTCCTTAGTCGGAGTGCCTCACCATCAGGACTTGCTATGCTTACTAGGAGACAGATTATTTGCGCATGAAGACATCCGCTGTTCTTGGCGGTATCTTTTCCTTGTGCGGAGGAGGTGCAGACCATAGCAAGAATATGTTACTATTTGATACAATGCTGTCCTAATGTTTGCAATGGGACGGGAGGATGAGGTGTAGTCAGGACAACTCGCTTCCGTCGGTTAATTACGGAAGACGGCGACAGTCCACTAGAAATCCACTAGAAGCCACCTCTACGCAGGGGTACATCTCTTTGCATACGGAAATCCAAAGGGAAAGGAGGCAGGAGAAGCTACTTCTAGATATATCAAAGCATAGCATTTGGTAAGCTTCACGATTTGTCCATCCGCCTTACTAGCCGCCTGTTCTCCAACTGCAAGACCCCCCCGTCGCGGTCGACGTTTATTAATGTCCCACTCCGCGTGGGACATTATAGATTGGTGCTGCTTTTCTGTCCATCGCGAGCACCCAAATTGACTCCGACACTACCTATACAACGTTCCTAGGTAGATACCGACCGGTATTTCGTATTTCCACGGCATGACATGAGGGGCAGTGGGATATCGGAGCAACGAGAACGAGACCGCACAGCTCTTACCAGGAGCCTTTACAGTATCCTTACATCATATCCCTCGATTGGAGCGGGGAACCGCCCACGGCTTACCGTGCTTGCCCGCTGAGGATGTTGAAGCTACCTAGGTAGCTACCTGTTCCTGAGCTCGATATATCGAACATGCTAGGTATGCTGTAGGTGATTGAAATGACATGTTATTATTTGTTCTCGATTCCGTGAGCGCGTACGGTACGTATTGTTTCTTTTCGCCCCTCATTTCTATATACTCTTCTCATCATTATTCTACCTACTCTGGACTTTTGCAACCTCAGGCTTCCAATTGCATCATTTACCCAGCAGAAACATGTCTGCACCCTACGACCTTCCAACAGACACATCCAAGATCAAGGAGTTTGAGTGGGATGACCACCATGACTTTCCTCGAGATTTAGTTGGCTATGGCGAAAACTCTTTCGATCCCAAATGGCTCGGAGGAGCCAAAATTGCGGTTTCATTCGTGATCAACTATGAAGAGGTAATATCTCCATCTTCATCTTCTATTCACTCTGACATACCTTTAGGTGCTGAACACACTGTGCTCAATGGCGACATGTATTCGGAAACACGTCTATGGGAAGCACCAGGTGGAGCACCAAAGATACAAGAACGAGCCGTAAACATCGAAAGGTAGGTTTGATCTCATACGAAAGATCTGAAAATATATGTTTTACTATATGAGAGCTGAGGAGCTAGGAGCTGTTTCAGGAGCCCTTTGCAACCCCCCGAGAGAGTTTCTAGGCTCCTTGGCTCTGTCCTAAAATCCGACTTATTACTCTGCTGATACGGAGGTTCAGTGAATATGATTATGGAAGCCGTAGTGGGGTATGGCGTTTGTTCCGTCTATTCAACAGATTCAACTACAAATACACCTTCTACGCGGTGGGCAAAGCTATCGAAGATAACCCCGCAGTCGGCATCTGCTCTATGAAAAACGATCACGATGTAGCCTCACATGCATACCGATGGATTGACTACGCCAATATGCCCCGGAGCAAGAAAAGGCATATATTAAGAAGGAGATTGAGACTATTGCAAAGATCTGCGGGGAGCCACCAAAGGGCTGGTATTATGGCAGACTATGAAGTAGATCCCAGGCACTAGTCTGGGAAGTTTACAAAGAGATGGGTGTACCATTGCTTTGGGACAGTGATTCATACGCAGAAGATTTGCCTTATTGGGTTGACGTTCCTGTGGAGGAAAACGAGAAAGATCCCAAGGGAATGCTGATGATTCCATACTCTGACGGTGAGTCTGGGTCATGCTCCATATTCCACATTGTCTGACATGAAATAGATTGCAACGACTACAAATTCAACGTACCAACAGGTTTCGGCTCCCCTACACACTTCTACGATCACGTCAAGAATGCTTTCGACACTCTATACGAGGAAGGATGTGAGGGCTCTCCGAAAATGATGACCATTGCTCTCCATTGCCGCTGCATCGGAAAGCCAGGTCGATTAATGGCGCTCAAGAGGATCGTTGAATATATTGCTAGCAAGGAGAATGTCTGGGTCGTTACTCGTACACAGACTGCCGAACATTTCAGGGAGAAGTTCCCGTACCAAAAAAGGCTATCTCGCACTTGGTGTCAAGAGAGCGGAAGCGAGCAACACAATGAACGCATGACCTGCGCACAAGGCTGGGCCTGTCTAAGGTTGCGGAGGGAGGTATTTATAGCACTAAAGCAAAATGCCTAGACGGCATGGAAGATTTTGAAAAAGGGGTTTGGCTGCTAGGAGTTATAATCATCTAGGCCTGCACCTCCCAAGCAGTCTCTACGTAGCTTTTGAGGAAATAAAATCGTACTCACATCACATCACATCATCATCTCCAGCTTGTTTCAAGGTTTTCAGAGCTCGCTTTTCCCCTCTCCCACAACCTCACCACAAAACCCCTCATCCTTCCTTTCACACCCCTTCGGACAAGGATACCCACCATCAAACTGCCACGAAAAATACGGATCCGTCTCATTAGCAAGCACCCCCCCAATCAACCTCGTCCGTCCCGGCAACTCCCTCGATGCCGCAAACACCTCGTCCGCCGTAATAGAAATCTGTCCCCACCCTTTCTCAAACAACGTCTCGATACTCGTCCCAAATATACACTCCTTGAACCCCGCCCACCTGATAGCAGAAGCACACTACAAGATCAAACTATCAGCCGATCCCCTCTTACTCGTACAAGTTATCCCCACTCTTTCAAAATAAGGAAAGAAATATATAGAATATGAAATACGAAAGAAAATTCACAGCCTGTAGTACATACCATAGGACAAGGCTCCCCATTACTATACAAACTCAACTCCCTCCACGCCCCCCCAATCTCCTCCGGACTCCAGCCCCTCGCCGCCAGCACAGCCGAACACGTATCAATGGCCGCCATCTCGCCATGCAGGATCGGGTTCCCCGTTTGCTGGTTCTGGTTTACGGACATGCAGAGTATTTCTCCTAAGGCGTTGGAAGGGGAAGAGGAAGAGGAGGTGTGGTTTACGATGACGGTCCCGAAGGCTGCAAAGGGACAGGGTGAGTAGAGGGTTGAGAGGGCGGCGTTGGTGCGGCGTATCCAGTGGGCGCGTGTTGAGAAGGGGATTGTGTCTTTGTCTGTGTCTGTTTCTGTGTCTTCTGGGTCTAGGGGGTGAGGGTGAGGGTGAGAGTGGGAGGGAGGTGTGGAGCTGTGGGTGAGGTGAATGAGGGGTAGGAGGAGGATGAGGATCGAAAGGGTATAGAGCATCTTGGGTGAGATTTCAAAGATGTCAATTGAAGGGAAAGAATACAGTACGAATCTTGAAGTTTTAGAATATTCATTGCTCAGCTCATCCTATCTTAGGTAGATAAAGTTAAGGTATGCATACCCCATCAACCCCTCATCGACCCCTCGCTAATTCTAAAACGTCACTACAGTATCGCATTGATAAGAAACCCTCAGCCTTGTCCTCAGCCTTGTCCTCAGCCTTGTCTTCCCCACCTGACATGAACTTATACATTGCGAAAGAGATGACTAACAACTACAGTACCAGCTTCACCCAAACTTAAGGCCGAGGTATGCCGCCGCGCAGGGATTATCATCGGAGCAGCGAACCGCCTTTTCGGAGCGGATCCGAAGAGAAATCGTTCCAGATAAGCTCCCCTTATCAACCTCACCCTCACTCACTAGGTACCAGGTGGACGACATTCCTCGACGTCCATCTTCTGGAAATGTTTGAACAATGGATACGCGTGATGGAGATCCTAGAAACTCGGAGTTTCCACCGATAAGCACAAGGTTTTATGCTCTCATCTCATTGTCTCCTCGTATCCCGCAGTGTATGTATGGCATGAAGTGAAGTCACCGTCTTCTCTTCCATCAACTTCCATTCTTCCCAACCGCTGTCTTTACTTACCTCTCTCTCCCTATCTCCCTCCTCCCACACAACGTGTTCCATCCTCCGCGCCCCTCCCAAGCTCACAGCCGCCGAAGCAGTCCTCCCTGGAAACGGCAGCTCTCCAGAAAAACGCCCCCAAGGCCCATCATCCAAGCTCTTCACGCCCTCAAAATCAATGGCTCCCTCACCCTCACTCTCACCCTCTCCCACCGCATCGTCCTCGCCCCCTTAACCCGCAACCGCGGCCTTCCCCTGCACTCAGACGCAACGCCCTCAGCCGAACAAGATCTGATATCCACACTCCCTGGTACTGTAGCAGAACACTACACGCAGCGCACAACACCCAGCAGTCTCCTCATCACGGAAGACCTCCCGCCTCCTACCCTCCCTCGAAATCAACGGCATGCCAGGCGTCCCCGGTCTCTGGTGCGCGGAACAAGTCGCGGGCGGGAAGCCGTCGTGGCCGCTGTGCATGAAAAGGGCTGTATACGCACAGCTGTGAACGCGGGGCGTGCTGCGATACCGCTGCATACTGCATGCCATGCCTACAATCTGCAGCAGCAACGCCGTTGAGGGCCACGAGGTGTATCCGTATCCGCCGCCGGGAGTAGTGAGCAAGTCCGGTATGCGGATTTCCCGCCCACGGAACTGGTCGTGAGGGCATTGGGAAGCAGGTTGGGGATTATGTTCATGCTGCTAAGCTGGCGGTGGAGGAGTGCGGGTTTGATGGTATGGTGGGAATGGGTTTTGCCGGAGCAGTTTTTGAGTAGTGATATTAATACGCGGACAGGTGAGTATGGTGGTACGCCTGAGAAACGCTTTCGTTTTGTGTTGGAAGTGATGGAAGCGCTTGCTAAAGTTAGGAGAAGATAAGTTGGCTATTCGCTTGACGCCGTTTGGACTTTATAATCCAGCGAGGGGGATGCAGAGATTGGAAACGTGGGGGTATTTGTGTAGGAAATTGAAGAAGAGGTTGAGCTTCAGTTATGTGCATTTTGTTGAGCCGCGGTATGAGCAGGTGCAGAGTCTAGAGGAGAAAAATAAGGGTATGAACTTCTATTTCAGTTGAAAGAAACAGAGAAAGAGAGGAGCTGACTTGCTTAGTTTTGAATCTTGGGGAATGGCAAGCGTGGATTTGAAGCTATCCAGAGAGATTTTCGGGGATACACCATTCTTCTCTGCAGGAGGCTGGAACGATATAAATTGCTGGGGCGTATTGGAAGAAGGGACATACGATGCTTTTGCCATTGGACGATTGTTTCTGAGCACGCCAGATATGATTAATAGGTAGAGCTACCTAGCTCCACTTGGAGCAGTATTGCTAACCATCATACAGATTACAACAAAGCCAGCCCCTGAGCGTGTACGATCGGTCTCGCTTTTATGGGCCCTTCCCCCTTCCCAGATCGAGAAGTAGGGTATACAGATTACCCAACGTATGAGGAAGTAAAAATCCCGGAAAGCCACAAAGTCGTAGTGCCTAAACCAAATGCATAGATTCGACGCTGTTATTGCATTCCATCTATGGAAATTCATCGCAGGAAAAGTGCCTAGATGCTTGTTTGTTGTACATGCAACGCCAAATTGCCCATCTGAAAGTACCGTTACACTCGGTTATGTTACAGGCTGTTCGGTGGTAACCTTCTCGGTTTCCGTCGGCGCTGACCCGTCCGTGACTGCTATCGTATCTTCTTTTGATTCCTCCAATGCTGAGCCATTTTCGTCCAACATCTTCACTTCATTATCCGCCGCTGGGGTATCTCTCTCCTCTTCGCCGTTGACTGGCTCCTCCACCCTAACATCATCCAAAAAGATTTCATCAATCTTATCCGAGCGCTCGATCTTATCAAAAGCCACAAGCTTAGAAGTGCTGGCAATTCGCAAAGCTCTCCAGCTTTTACTCGCCTTTTGTTCAATTGCCAAAATTTTAGCTTCATCGTCCCTTGCCATATCGATATCCATATCGTCTAACTCAATCTTGCTTTTGAAGTCTTTTAGAAGTGGCAGTTTATACCTTGATGGATCCTTTAATCGCTCCAGCGCAACCTGTCCGTCGTTTTCTGAAAGGAAGTCGAGACGAAGTGATCCCATAGGATTTGGGCGCAGTCGTTTGTTGGTCGTAGCTTTCCGGGCGGCGGCCTTTGCTCCAACATATTCCTCAGCAGACACAGCAGGTCTAGCAATCATTGGGCAATTCTCAATCTTCCACCGAACCCAATTCTTATCTCTTGAAAGCACCGTCTCCACCACACGGTAGAAGAAAGGGCCCTCAACTCCTTGCTTCAGATATTCCGCGATTTCTTTCTTCATATCAGAGGCCCAGATTGTCTAATCGTATTAGTTTATGCTTGGAAATGCTTGGAAATGCTTGAATTGACCGGACTTACATCTTCTTCGTTCAGAGTTTGGTCCGCATACATGACGGATTTGTTTGGATTTTCAGGCAGACTTGCTTTCGAAAGCTTCTCTTTCGCTTTAGCACTCAATGAGAGTAAAAAGTCCATGACAATAAGGACTTGTACCAATATATGCCTACGAAATGAGAGATCGCTAATCTGGAGACTAAATGTAAGCTAAAGTTCAACTCCAGGCAACATCGCACATACCTCGAGCTCGAATAAATCTCTGCTGGTCAGATATTTGGGGTTGAAAGTGTTGGCGAGATCCTCATCCCCTTCACCTCGTTTTCGTTTCGTGCCCTTTTTGCTATCATCCGTGGCCTTCGTGGGGCGACCGTTGCTCTCACTTCGGACCGACTTGAACATGATCATGGTAGCTTGAAGACCCTTTTTGAAGTTTGTGAAGTGGGCTTGGTCAAAGAGTTTTTTGGGTTGACTAAAACTTTGTTGTAATGACCAGAATATCGGATATAACTCATCAATACTTATAGGCTTCTCTGGCTTGGAGGATGTCACGGCCTTTCCTTCTTCCGCCGTTTTCGAGATGCGCGTGACACCATTCGTGGGTACTTTCAGAGATGGTACGGTTGGCTTGTTAATATCTGAATCAACATCCATACCCTCTGGTTCCGGCTCCCTGGTTGGTAATTCGTCGAATGCGGTGACATTCTCCGTATGGTATTCGCCCCGAAGGTTGACTGAACTTTTGTCTCCCAAAGGAAAGCTCTGGAACAGAAATATGAATACGCGCCCACAGAATGCTGTATCTTCCGCCCTAGAAAGCCGTCGCAGCAGCTCATTGCAACTTCTGAGAATAACCAATTGCTTCTGGGGGAAATGCTTGGACGTAATCCGTTCGCGCCGCGTGTCTAAATAGTCGAATATCTTTCGGCACCCAGAAATTGTTTGGCTGTCCAAAAGCTCTTCCACCAGCCAGAATAGCAGTGCGGGATCGCATTGCTCATCATCAGAGAGAATAGATATGATATCCAGTAGATTCCATAATTTAACAGAAGAAGGTGAGTTGACGGATGTAGAGGCCTATGGATCGTCAGATGTATGTTCCCTTGCTCGTTCGTGCTAATTCGCGGCTCACCAGCAGGGTGTTGAAGGTATCTCGCACAGCGGTCTCAATAACAGCGCATTGGCTTCGCTTCTTGACTTCTGGTTTGACTTCTGGGGTCGCGGTAGAGAGGAATATCGGCTCGACTCGTTCGAATAGATCGGTGAAATCTGACTTGTTTAAGGGTGGCTCGACAGTATCCGTTTGTTTTTGCTGCTCAGCCCTTTGGAGCATCTCCCACAAGAGGCCCCCGAACTCGTCCACCGTTTGAACGGCATGAACGGCCATTTTGGGGGGTCATTCGGGACGAATACCCTTCTCTGAGTGACAGAGTCTCGGCGAGTTGGGATTCGGCGAGTTGGGATTTGACGGAGTTTGAGGTGAAGTTGCTTCGTGCTGGTTGTCTAGGTAGGTATTTAGCTATGTATGCAAGGTCGCGAGGGATGCATGAATTACGATAATATCTACCGGCCGCTAGTCCGTTTCTAGTAAATCGAAATTCGCGACCCAAAAATTATAGCCTTTGCGACGCGACCAGAGCCTCTTTTGTGAGTGCAATCAACAACCATAACCACCATGCCGCCGAGAAAGAAAGTCCAGGTGGAAGATCGCCGTGAGGTGGATGAGGGGAGACCAACCGTGGCGGAATTGGATGGCGAAAGTGCCTTTGCGCAGTTGGCGCAGCAGCACTGGTTAAAGCCCTCGAAGAAATCGGCGAAAGTCAGGGTCAAGCACGACGTCTTGAAGACTGAGATATGGGACGTGCTGGAGAAAGAAGACTTTGAATTCAAGTCACTTCTGGCTCTGGAGAACCTGCAGATTCTAGAGAAGTAAAGCGCGTTCTCTCTGAGCCTTTTCATTTCATGCTAATGCTCATATAGGTATCTTTGGCCAGGATACTCCGAGGATTCGTCCAATTTTCAAGTCATCCTTATTGTGTTGATATCTAATGTCAAAGCCCGCGAGCATCTGCCAATATGGGGTGAGTCCTCTGCATTAAAGCATGTAAATATGCGCTGACAATTATTAGATATATTCTCAGACAATGCGCCCGAATTCTCGACCCTCTTCAGAAGGATACTATCTATGATGTTGGACACTACACTCTCTACAAACATCCGTACCCACCTCCTTTCGTTCATTATACATGCTTTCCAGTCTTTGGACAGTGGCATAGTGAGGAAAGAGTGCGCTCCTTTGGTGTCCATTTCGATATGGCACAACATCACGAATGAGAACAAGCGAGAACGCAAGCTCGACCAGAGCGTACAGTTGAGAAAGGCTTGGAGAGCAGCTGCCAAACGATATGATGCGGCGGATGATGCGACCAAGCCTCGATTACGGTTTGAGAGATCGTGGTTGTTTACCTTGATCTTGGATTTTTTCAACCAGCTTTACAGCGAGAAGATGAAATCAGGTATGTGCTGTGCATTTCAAATCGCATACCAAAATACTAAATTCTTCAGACAATGTCCTTTACTGCGAGCGATTCATGGAGTTTCTATCGGACCTACAGAGTCAACTCCCCACGAGAAGATATGTCAACACACTCCTCCAGGATCTGAATACACTCCCAGCGATACGACTCTCTCCGGCTTTCAATGACGAGGGCAATGGGCTTTTAAGAGATTTATATGCTTTGCTGAAGCATTACACATACTTCTCAATCGACGATTATACTGGGATCCAGCACACCCGTACCGAAGCGTATGAACGACACTGTTCCACATTGGCTTCATTACAACGAGTTTCTTTCAAGCATTTCAAGGAGAAATTGACTGTGCTCGCTCTGTCAAATTATGGCTCAATAGACAAGCGGACGGAGCTTGAGGATCATCTCAAACCTCTTACAGATGCCGAAGTCACTGAACTTTGTGAGCTTCTCGACTTCCGCACATCCTATCCCGCCTCGACAAAAGTAGCAGCAGATCGCCAGTTCCTTACTGAGGTGCTTCTATCTGGACATGAGAAACGGAAGACTTTTCAGGAGACGGCACGTGATCTTAGTATCCTTCCTACAGAACTCACTCTTTTCGAGCCTACTTTGGTGAGAAATGATAACTATAATGGATTGCAACCCCTCGCGATACCTAAACTTAACCTACAGTACCTTACGGTAGGGGATTTCCTCTGGAGATCATTCATCCTTCATCGTTGCGAATCTTTCTATGAAATCAGAAAGCATGTTGAGGATACCTTAAAACGTCTACGACCTACGATGAACCGGAATGGTCAGACTACTTTTGAAGGGTTCTCCAGAATGGCGTTGCCGATTACCAAGCCAGCGTAAGTTTATCAAACCCTTCCCTCTTGTTATATTCGTTTCTAACAAATATTGTAGTATAATGGAAGTCGTCCCACCTCTAGTTGGTGATGACAACCCTTCAATAGTCCGCGCCGAGATCACATTAGATGTCAGTCGTTTAGCAGACAACGTTCGGCGTGAATGGGAGTCATTTCGGCAGGACGACGTGATCTTTCTATTAGCCGTGCAAGCTCCAGATGACAACAAAATGATCACTAATGGTGGTTCGATATCCGATACCCAAAGACTAGGCCTGAAATGTCTTCGAGCAGCCGAGGTCACACAAGTGCTGGACGATAAAGGACGCTCACTGAGAGATCAAAATAACCAGACCAACGGCCATGGCCGGCCTCGGGTTCGGAGGTTACAAGTAAAGCTTGATGCTGCTATGTTCAAGGAGGACATGCAACGAGCGAGTAATGGGAAACCGGACATTTATGAAAGTATAAATGTGGTCGTTCGGAGAAGTGGCAGAGAGAACAACTTTAAACCTATCCTGGAGTCAATTCGCAGCCTGACCCTGTCAGATGTACCCTTGGCATCGTGGCTTCACGAAGTGTTTCTGGGTTACGGTGATCCCGCTGGAGCTAGTTATACTCATTTGTCTAATCGAATCAAAAAGGTCGACTATCGGGATACTTTCCTCGACTGGCAACATCTAATCGCAAGCTTACCAGGGAAAACGGTGGAGCCGAGCGATGATGAAAATGGCAGTTTCGGGCCTCCGTATGTTCTTCAAACAGTCACTAAGTCGGCAGAAACTCCAGCCGCAAAACCTTCCAAGAAAAGGCGGCGAGATGCTGAGCCAGCAGCACAAGTTCAACATCAATCCATCGAGGTGTCAACGTATAAACCTGAGAACACCGGACCTTATCCGACAGATGCTCCAAAGCTCAATCATGTTCGGTTTACTCCAGCCCAAGTTGACGCTATCATCTCAGGAACTCAGCCAGGGCTTACGGTGATTGTTGGACCTCCAGGAACGGGAAAGACCGATGTTGCCACTCAAATCATTAACAACATATATCACAATTTCCCGAATCAAAGGACACTCTTAATTGCACATAGCAATCAAGCTCTGAACCAACTTTTCCAAAAGATTGTCGCATTGGATATTGACGAGCGCCACTTACTCCGGCTTGGCCACGGTGAAGAAGAGCTAGATACCGAGGCCAACTTCAGTAAACACGGTCGAGTGGAATCATTCCTACAGAACACAGGAGGATATCTCATGGAGGTTGATCGACTTGCCGCCAACTTTGGTGCCCCTGGAGCTCATGGTGCCTCGGCTGAGACTGCTGGTTACTTCAACTCTGTCTATGTGGAGCCCGCGTGGACGAGATTCGAGGAGATATCTAAGTCCCCAGAATCTACAGTGGAGTCTATTATCGAAGCTTTCCCATTCCACAATTACTTCGCCAATGCTCCTCAACCACTATTCCCAGCCGATACAGACAAGGAAACGCTACTAGACATTGCCAGTGGTTGTTATCATCACGTCTCAAAGATCTTCACAGAACTTGCAGATATTAGACCATTTGAAATCCTCCGACGCGATCGAGATAGATCGAACTTCCTCCTCACAAACGAAGCCCGAATAATTGCTATGACATCAACCCACGCAGCAATGAGGAGGCAGGAAATTGCATCACTTGGCTTCCACTACGATAATGTCATCATGGAAGAAGCTGCTCAGATCACCGAGATTGAGAATTTCATTCCCCTTGCCCTTCAAAATCCCAAGAACGGCGCGATGCCGCTGCAAAGAGTGGTTCTTTGTGGTGATCATTATCAGAACTCGCCCGTCATCCAAAACCTCGCCTTCCGCCAATACGCAAACCTCGAACAGTCCCTCTTCTCTCGGCTTGTCCGTCTCGGTGTTCCTACAATCGACCTAGACCAACAAGGTCGTGCTCGACCATCTATAGCAGAGCTGTACTCGTGGCGTTACAAGAATCTAAGCAACTTACCTCTCGTCTCTACTTCCCCTGAATTCCAGACCGCCAATGCTGGCTTTAGATACGACTATCAATTCATCCAGGTCAACGACTACAAGGGGAAAGGAGAATCGGAACCAACTCCACATTTCATTCAGAATCTTGGAGAAGCAGAATACGCTGTAGCAATTTACCAGTATATGCGGCTACTCGGATACCCAGCATCCAGTATCAGCATACTGGCTACCTATGCCGGTCAACGTGCGCTTATAAAAGATGTCTTGGATCATAGATGCGCCAAGAATCCCCTATTCGGACTCCCAAAGATTATCACAACAGTCGACAAATATCAGGGAGAGCAAAATGACTGTAAGATCTTTTCCTCTCCTGCATCATAACCATACTAATGTGTCATAGATGTCATTCTCTCCCTAACTCGTACCTCCCGTGTCGGCTACCTCCGCGACATCCGTCGCCTAACCGTCGCCCTCTCCAGAGCACGTCTCGGACTCTACATCCTAGGCCGCCGGGAAGTCTTCGAGTCCTGCTTTGAGCTCCGCCAAGCCTTCGAAATCTTGTTGCAGAGACCAGATAAGTTGCAGCTTGTTACTGGCGAGCTATTCCCTTGTAGCCGCATGCTGAAAGAAGATGATGTGCCGGGTGAGGCACAGATGGAAAGTGTGGAGCACTTAGGACAACATGTGTACAATATGACGAACTCTATAGTTCAACAGATCAGAACAGAACGGGGATTGCCGGTGGGAGAGTTGGCGATACCAAAGATTGGGGATGCGGAGGAGGCGGAGATGGGGGTGGGGGTGGGGGTGGAGGAGGTAGAGATGCAAGAGGGTTTTGAGGATGAAAAAGCCGAGGAGAATGTCTCATAGCTCGTGAGACATTAGAAATCGACGCATACCGAGCAGTGGTCCCGGCTAGCAATCAGACGCTGTCGGCTCGTCTGCGATGGCCCAGGAAAATGTTTCAGGGCATCTGAAGTATTAAACAGAAATGAGCGATTTGTATAGTTTGCATTGCAATGGCGTCTGTAGGATAAACATCAACATACCACCAAAAATGAATGAAGTTCATATTTTCTGTACATCACAAGCTTCGAATCAGAGAGCTGCAGGACTCGTTCTTTCAGGTGTGTCAAGTTGACCCATGCTGCCATTTCTGCCTTCTTGCGCTATGTCTTGTACGCCGCAAAGTCGATATTCCAGAAATGTGTTTAGGAATTGCCATCCAATCCGACTTGACAATGCTCCGAGTAGGTTGACCTTCAGAGGCCATATCAAATACGACTCTTTTCTTGGATTTGCGGTGCCTATTCGCACCAAGAACTCGTTTACGCGCAGGCTGACCCTGTCGGGGGCCTTTCACGCAGGTTTATCATGGCGTGGAATGATTCGTCGTCTAGATGATTCACAACTGTCTGCTATGAGGAGATTCCTAATGTATTTGTTTATATATAATATACCTTGAGATATTGAATGAATGTACGTCATAAGTCACATCGATCTGAAAACTATCATTTCGTCAATAACGAAAGACCAAAACAGGCTAGTAACTCCAAAAATAAGCATTTCAGCCAAGTTTTATCGTATAGAAGGGAGAACACATATAATAGCCCTAAAGGACCCGTGTTTGCCCCTATATCTCTGTAATTCACTCTAAACCTCTCAGATTCCTGCAGGCCATCGACAACTCCTCAACACGAACGCGCTATATCTCATCTCGCCCGAGCCTCCCCCCTTTCAACCTCGCTTAGCATCGCAAGGCTCAAATCCGCAAAAATATCCACAAGTGAATCAATCATCAAGACGAATATATCTAGGATGAAAAAAAGCTTTATATTGCGATTAGATGATGAAACACACCTACTATACAAAATATACTAAATGAAGCAAAAAATTGAGGGTACACAACACACCCGCCACGAGAGCAAGTGTGTTGCTTCCCCTCGAGACCTCTGGCAGGATTCGAACCTACATCTTGCTTGGATATTTAAGCATATGCTACCATTACACCACAGAGGTTGTATCTAGTTGTTTTGTTTTGATGGAAATACGGCTATTTTGGTCTATAAGGTAAAGGTGAGGGAAAGTGATGTACAAACGAGGCGGCAAGGCAAGGCAAGGCAGAAGGAATATCTACCGGCAATAGGTAGTGATTCACTTGACGAGCAACGCAGAGATGCAAAAAAATGACTTTTAAATAGAATAGAATAGAATGGAAGGATTTTGAGCACGAGGAATAAATAGACTTATAAATAAAAGAAGAGGTAAAAATAGAGGCTGCGAACCTATTATTAGATAATTTAGTATGCTAGCCCAGGACCTTCCGTAGGATTCGAACCTACGTCTTGCTTGATCGGACTTAGGCATATGCTACCATTACACTAGGAAGGTTTTGTTTTGATGGAAAGAAGACTAATTTTGGTATATAACGGGAAGTAAGTGATGTATAAACGAGGCGGCAAGGTAGAAGGGATATCTACCTAGGTAGGCAACAGTGAGTGATTTACTTGACGGGCAGTGGAGATGCAAAAAGATTAATTTTAAATAGAATGGAATAATAGAGGTGTTTAAGCACGAGAAATGAATTCGTGAACAAAATAATAGTTAAAAATAATATAGTATACTAGTCTCGAGGACCCTCCGTAGGATTCGAACCTACGTCTTGCTCGACCGTAGTTTTTGAGCATATGCTACCATTACACTAGGAGGGTTGAAGGGCGTTCAAGAAGTTCGCTCATTTTGTAGTGAATATCTGCTTATTCCAAGATACAAAGACACGGACGTGCAGGTATTCACATTAATAAATGACGAGGCTGTTAGCTAAGCGAGATAGGGGAAGGAGCGAGACAGGCTTTGCTGGCGAGTTGAAAACTTCTACTCTGTTCGAGCGAGAATTGACCATATAAAACAAAAACTACGGAGTATAGGGGCATCGTGTCCATAAAGTATTCTTTTGGAATATAATCAGCCCTGTATACGTAAAGAGGAAGTCGACAACCGGCTCGGTTGTGAGCGAATAGCTATAGCTCCCCCTTTAGCCCACCAGTTACCACCTGAGTTGACTTGGCGGGTACCACTGCACCACACATGCAATTGCAGCGCGTTTCTGCTGTTTCATTTTCCAATACATGGCGCGTTTGTTCTCCACAATAACAGAGGCAATTCTGCCCAAAAGGCCACAGTATCTAAGAAAGTCTCAGTGGTGGTCTGACTCAGTCGTTCAACGGTCAACGGTCAAGATCCTCGACGGCAAAAAAGGCTCGGTCGGGACCAACATACTACGCCCGCCTCCCAAGCTTTCTCCGTGTACCTACAGTATCCGCTGTCACTATACAGTGCAGCCAGCACCCCAGCAACCCAGCCCAGCCCTGTTTTCGAAAAGACAAGTCTCGACCACCTGGGACCCATATCATCTACTCCGTAGTCCGGACCCCCAATTGCAACTTGGCCTCCCAACGCAACGCAACGCAACGCACTGTACGAGTAATGGTCAGAAGGGGGTCCTCAAAGAGGCATGACGAGCAAGGGACCAGGGGACAACCCACTCAGCACCTTCCTTTCCCTCCCCCTCCTCGCAGAGCGGGGAAGGAGCAGCTGCAGGGCTTGGGAAAATCTGCTCCAGCTGACATGACACCGGGATCGGAGGGGGTGTACCCCGTAAGATTGACGCTGGCTGCAGAGATGCACGCACGGGTGCCGTGTCAATCACTGGACGATCGAAAGTGGGAACCAAGCGGTTGGGTCTTTCTTGCTTACGAGACGGGCCATGCTATTGAGTGATTCTCTTCTGTGGAGAAAGGTTAATGTGGTTCTGGGAGATTCTCAATCTGTGTTGATTGCGAAGCTGTTGGCGATTGATTGACGTTGGGGGTCTTGGAGATGGATGGGTCTACTTGCTGGAGGGGGTGGGACTGTACATGTGGGACAGGAGAATCAGGGGGCAGGACAGGACAGGACAGGACAGGACAGGACTAATGTGGGTGTGTGTTGTTTGTTGGCCGCGCCGCGCTCTGCCGCGCGATTCTTGAGAGGGTTGTCCTCCAATAGATTATATTGAGAAGGCCAGTGCTCAGGTTCAGTGTGCTATGCTATGCTATGCCATGCCAGCCAGATCATGTCATGTCATGTCATGTCCTTCCTATAAGGTTCATCCATCTAGCGAGTCGCGCGTCAGTTCAGGGCCGGGAAGTTGATTGGAACAGCAGGTCGCTCGAGACTCGAGAGACAAGAGGTCTGCTTTTCCCGGGACTGGATGTTGTCGAGGCAGGTTTCACGGGAGCACCGCACCACTGTTAAGCTTTGCCGTCTGGATTGATAGCTAGGTGATCAGAGAACTCAAGAGTCGGACGCGAATGGCAGGTCGAATCGAAGCACACTGGTGGAAACATGTTTGGCTGAAACGGAGTGCCACGTTTTAGAGTTTTCTTTTTAGCTGCGGTCAAGTAGGATCTTGGTTTCCAGAAAGTCAAATAATAAGATTCAAGCTTACGAATAGCATCGATGTTTCGGGGTATCAGAGATCTTGAGGTTTGCTAAATATTGGGACATATGAGAAGTACACGAATGGAACATAGCTTTCATTGCGTAGAAATACCGTATACTTGAGATGGAATTGAGAGTTCTGATTTTATACGGCATTATGTCTGAGTGCTGTGTGTCGTTGTACTCGCGCTAGCTATAGATAAATATCGTCGTTTGATGAAACTTCAAGACACGAGAGAACAGGCCAAGTCGATTTCCAACCGCGATACGCTTCACAACACTTGGACTACTAAGCTAGAGCATTTTAGGATGGCATGAGGCATTCTACAGACACCGACTGCATTTTCCGTAATAAGGAAGACAGATAACCAGAGCTGGCTAAGCAAGGGACCTTCCAATTGTACCTGTTAGGGTTTGTGTGAATGATAACGTTAACGGCATATGCAACATTAGTGAGCGGCCTTGCCTTGCCTGGGCCTGATGAACAAGTGCTGGCTGCCTATTAAGATTCAAAACTCAGCCGCGCGCGAGTTGAGGAGGAATCTGAGTCTGCTATCAGCATTATACGTCACTATACAGTATGAATGCTTGTTGCAGAAGCTTTAAGTGTTGGAAAGGAAGCTGATCTTGTTACAATGTAGGCTTCTGCTGTATCTATCAGTCGGCCCCTGTTACTGGAGACTGAAAGGGCAGTAAAACGGCAGCCAATAAAACAGCAGTGATTTCATAACATGACGTTGTTCCTAGGTTTGTAGACCAAGACAAGGCTAGCCATGATCCTGAAGCAGATCTGGAGGGTAGTTTTCGGAGAGAAATTGCCAGTAGAATCTAGGTCTAGATGCCGACCGTCACTACAACCAGGCACATAAGGTTTGAAAGCCACAAAAATAGTGTACTTAATCTCATCCTGCCACAGTGCAATATAAATAAATTAGCAAGTGCCGGCCGTTGTAAGGACCTGCAGATTCTGGCAGAGCCGGGCGGGGAGGCGGTAGCAGAATGGAAAATGTACTCCGGACCGTCCTAATCCAGAGACTCTGATAATGCAACTTTGGGATGATGTTGATAGGCTTCAAGATTTGAACTACGGAGCACCTCCGTTCGAAGGGCTAAGAAACATACGAGAAGGCTGGGGAAGAACCTCCTGGCTTCACTTTTAGCGGAGAAGCGATTGTGCATACAATACAAATAGCCTCATCTGAGAGGTGTTGGCAGTACTAATGGATGGGGCTCAATGCAACTCGACAGGTGGACATTCCAGACGTAACAGGCGAAAGGCAGGTACAGGGTCTGTCTTGGAGCAAAAAGACCCTTCGATCTTCCGGATAATTAGGTCCGCCAAGCCAGGGCCAGTAGAGGGAGAGGGGTGACAATGCAACAGGCTAACAGCAGAACAACAGCATTATCGTTGACTGATATTGCACTACACTGCAGCAGTCCATCATCCAAAGCCTACGGTGCTTTCCAACTTGGTTGATGAGGCTTTGGATCTGTCTGACCATCGCTAGATTCAAACAAAGTTGGACTCTTCATGTGCTTTGCGAGTTTGCGAGTTTCCTTTTGGGAAGTCTCGGCGGGTGGTGGGCGGAGAATATATTCCACGGTGTACATTGTGGTCAGGGCATACTTGTGGTACGTAACGCTCCGATGCGATGCCCCTTTCTCGGCAACAGCAGGCGAGGCGTGCCCGCACAACCATTTACTGTAGGTACCCCGTACCGTATCGTTGCGACATGGAGAGACATTAAGCCTATTTAGGCACGTTCACGTTAGACCTCCTCTGACGCTTAGTCACCTTGACATAAATTGGAAGGTCCTTACTCGTACTTACTCTGTAGAGTTAGCTCTCTTTTGGAACTTTTACCCGTAAGCCTCCGTAATAGAAATAGCCATACGTGTTGCCGCTGTACGGAGTACTAATAAACTCTGCGTGTAATATGGCCTACACTAGCATAATTCTCAATATCGTAGCCTCGCAATACAATACTGTACCGACATCAAGAACAATATTATTACTGTAGCAGCAAACCACAGGCTGTTGCAGTGTTGTCACGCTGAATCAGCTCAGGGTGGTCGTCGTCTGTGTGCCGAGTGTGGAAATCCGTACTCCGTACCTACTCCGTATGGTCCGTTCTGCTTCCGTTCGTGCTGTGACGTGCAGGTAAGCTACGCTGTGCCGTCTTTGGCATGGTACTGTAACACAACCCACAACCCACAAGCCACGACCCACACCCCAACCCACAGCTCCACTCTCCTCTCCTCCACTCTCCTCCGCTCTGCCTCAGGACGAAGTGGACACCCTCGGACAAATCAAATCAAGTGCAGTGCCCACAGTGCCCAGCAAGTGACGCGACAACGGGTTTCATGTGCGGTTGTACCTGTACGGAGTACTGTACAGTACTGTAAATTTACCTGTACCTGCATCAACAAGTCCTCTGCCAGCGAACACACTCCGTACAGCATGCACTCACTCACTCCAGCAACGACACTGGACCCTGCCAGCTCCATTGCTCTGATTCCACGTATGAAATGCACATGCAGGACCACCAGGACCACCCACCAGGACCTCGACTCGAGCAAAAGAAATTGTGAAAGGATTCATCCATCCCAAGCCGCGGTTACCGACATGGTGTCTATTCTAGAGTAACAGCACCGTACAAAATGCCAGAATATGTCACCGAGGCCTACAATATCTCAGGTCCAGTCAGTGACCTTGATATTCCCGAATTCATGGCCAGCCACCGCAGCTAACGAAAATAAATGTCGTGCCATCTATCAAGGCCGTCCGCTCATTTCAACAATTGTTACAATACTCCGTACCGATATTCGTCTCGAGGCGTCTCAGCCCTACGGAAGAAATACATCTCCGGTCCGTCCGAGTTCCATTTCACAGTGTAAACTTCGTATACGGAGTACCTCCGTACAGTAGTACTGTAGTAGTAGTAGTACCAAGTACAAGTGCTGGTGTAAATTTAATTACCGATATGAGATGTCAACAAGGAAATGAGCTTGGCTGAGTTTCATCGTGGTAGCCTCATTCCCTCATTCTGCTTTCGTAAAGAATCCTTGTGTCAGATCATTTGAAGGATGGATGGGATGCCTGTACGAAGGTACGAGAATCATAGAATCTGATTTCAACATTCTCATGCCTCCAAGGCTGGTCCCGTGGGTTCCGAGACGAGTCAGTGAGCCAGTGCGAGCGAGCACAGACGTACGGATATATACCAGTAGCAGGCAGCAGCAGTCGGGAAATAATTTATGATGGATGCATACTCCGTAGGTAGGTAGTTAACGTTTTCGAGATGTATGAGCCTAAGCCATAAACATTAAAGTTTGAGATGCCAGCGTTGAAAGAGACCCGGCGATTCGTCGCTCCGCAATCCCAGGAGGCTTTTAAGTTGTACTGGTATCTATCCGAGCTCGCACTGCGGCAGATCGGGCCGCAGTACTCCATATATTTCGCGATCCAAAACTTCAAACTTCAAACTTCTTCCGTTAAATATACACTAGCAGATGCGAGATTCGCCAGGACCGCTGAGAACAATAATGGTAATGGTAATGGCAATTTCATTCTTCCTTCTCGGGTCTCATCGTCATGTCGCAGACAAGTGCATGCTTGATAGAGTAGGGCGTGACGAGAGATACGCACAGACTTCTGGCGCGGCGCCACTGCACTGCACTTACTTGTTACAGTACAGTACACTCCAGTACGGAGGTACAGTACAGTACAGCACTCGTATCTCGTCTAAACCGTGGACCCCACCCCACTTTGTTTAGTGCACGGATACGGAATACGGAGTAGGGAAGGCGCCTATACAGATCTAATCTGATACCAGCAGCCAGCCCTAGAAACCACCATGGATGGCCCCAGACTCACAGTACGCCATAGTCTTTGCCCAAGCTATTATGTACTTACTCCCGAGTAGCTCGCTCGCTCGCCTTCCTCTACGAGAAGAAGAATAGGGATGCAAATTTCCAAACAGTGTGCCGCACAACTGGTAGCCGGAGTCCTTGGTTCTCTTAGGAAGTTAGGAACAAGGGTCCCGGCGTCCCTGAAACCACCGATGGCGGCGGGTGGGCTTTTTTGGGCTGCAAGCCTCACTAGTTACCCGCAAAGCCGCTACCGTGCTGCGCAGACACCTTCTAGCCCTTCTCCAACCGGGGTTGCAAAATAATTGAGCCTTCTAGTGCCACCCACCCCCAGTCCTTTGAGCTGTACTGTAAGTAACGGCCTGCACCGTGGTGTAAATTTATTTCTTCCCTACGGACCATGGACCATGGACCATGGAACCATGGAACCTTGAGTTCTAGCCGAGCTCGGACAGGAGGGCGTGGCGTTTGGGGTGATGGATGGTTGGCTGTTTCTTGCAAATCCGACATGCTGGGTGAGGCTCGAGGCATAATTTACATACGAGCATACCTAGGTAAAGTAGCCGATCTACAGTCCAAACCGCCCGCCCGCTCCCATCTTGAATAATGCTTCAAGAGATCTTACAGTACTCTGGTAGAGTTTTCGTCGTCAGGGTTGTCACGTTGTCCAGTGGCTACGGTACTTATATCGTAGCCCCGGGTCTCTTGGAGATTTGCGGAGTCTCATTGGCTTGTCATCCCAACATCCCCCCAGTCCTGACAGCCGTTATGCATTGACCCGCAGAAAGTACTGTATGTATAGCCCTAGCAATGCAGTTATTCGAGCGACACTGACCCAGCCTCGATCTTTCCGCTTGCTCCCCTGTGATACTCCTTTGATCTCCATCAGGTTTAGTTGAGATCGATGCACCTCGCGAACTTCGCAACAGCCCTGTCCAAATTCTCACCAATTCTTGTTGGCCCATTAGTCCTGCTTCATCTGAGTATCGGATGATTGCGCCGGCAGCAGGCCCCAACATCCCAGTCACACCCTCATCTTACCCATCGTCCTGCACGGGGCTCTCGATAGAGTGGAGTGGTCTCCAGCATCTTTGCTGCAGCATCACTGCCATTTGCCAATCCCCACAGAAGCCACACACGGGAGCTCTACACGACACTAGTCTTTGAACCGGGTTTCCTTTCTGTTATCATTCTTTCTTGTGGCTAAGTCCATCTCTCATGTTTGCAAACTTCGTGCACTTGCATTTTGTTGCTTCTTTTCACCTAATCAAAAGTTTTCTTTCTACCTTTTGGCCGTGCGTACAAGAAACTACCACTTGCTCTTCTCTGGTCCCACCAAGTATAGCCCTGGAAACAACCGTGCTGCCCCTGTTCCTCTTGCTCAGCATCGATACGAGTAATTCTCCGCTTGGTGGCACGCCTGTTATCGGCGCGGTACAGTACTAAACCTGCCTCAGCGGCAGCGTGTGCATCGGCAGGGTCTTGCAAAGATCCAGGGTTATAGAGCTCTTGACCTTGTCATGGTGATCATATTCCCAGCATCATATCGAAACCCCTCAACGTTGCTGTATATCACCCGCGGCTCTGTCGATCGAACGTGGAAAGCAGGACAGCAAACCCCGTCCAACTTAACCCTCAGATCTCCTAAACAGGAAGCAGCACGTCATAAAACAGAAAAGTAATTTATCCTTCATTTGGACGACGCAGGATACCCGCCACAACTGTTTAAGGACTGGATCCATCCTTGACTTCCAAGCCGCCTCACCTCAGTTATTGACCGTGTGGTCTGTTAACTGTCAGTTCGAACTTCTGAGAGTATCATCTGTTTTGAGCCGGAATTCGCGTTCTGAAGCACGCCCAGAGTCTTCAGATCCACCCAGTTTGATCTACGGCCGAAGTTACGATTCAATCGGACAGCCTATTTGTTTATAGTTGGAGGTGAAGTCTCGAGTGGCTTTCTTTGGCTGATCTCCAACACTTCTCCAGACATTAGGAAAGGACTCGGCGTTCCCATCTACAAATCGATCGTCAGGATTTCCAGCGATCTAACGCTCATCCGGCACATCTTCTCAATAAGCCTCATGTTCGTCTCTGGTCTGTGATCAGCCATTATTCAGCGCGGCCCCTACTTTCGTTCATCCCAAGGCATCGTGCCATAAGCTCACATTCTCCTCTCACCACGACAGGAGCCCGGGTTTCCCCCAAGTAGCATACGGGATCGATTTCCAAGTCCTCTATATCAGAAGGAAACACATCTCTCAATGCTTGTCACACGGCAATGTGATACAGGAAGGAACACTTGGTCTTCTAGTAAGCTCGAGGCGATCTATCACAACTCAGCGTCTCCACGCATGTCGAACTTTGAGCCACTACCAACGCAGCCGGACTGGCGGGAACAGTACTCATCATTTCCCCTCCCAGGAGAGAACGGTCTACTTCAACCATCTTTCGATCAAAGCACTACATCAAACGTATCAGAGAGCAACCAGAATCAGCAACAAAACAACACAAGGCCTACATTAGGACACCGCCATAGCCTGGGACCTTTGCTGCAGGACGTTCCTCAGCCAGCTCCGGCCATAGAAAGACCGGACTCTGCGCCGGGAGATTGTGGTCATCAAGCAAACCCTATTCGGGACGACTCTCTTGTTTCCACAGAATCAACCGCTCTTTCACTTGCCTCGGGATCGAACCCACTAAGTTCAGCATCCAGCGCGCCAGCCCAACAGGGGACATTGGCAAACAGCGAAGAAGGTAGTGGTGGACCTCAAAGTGAAATCAAGGATGAAGAAGATGACGATGACGACGATGATGAGATGCTTGACCAGGAGGAGGGTGCTCCACCGCAAACTGCGGCAGAGCGGCGAGCAGAGCGAAGAAAAATGAAGCGCTTCCGGTAAATTTTTCTTCTCAAGCGCATAATTTACGAGCGCGAGTAATTGGGCGAACCCAAGTTGACATTTATCTAGTTTAACACATCAGCAAACGCGGTTCCTAATGAGTGAATTTGCCAAACAAGCGCATCCAGACGCGGCGCACCGAGAACGACTTTCGAGAGAGATTCCAGGTTTGAGTCCTAGACAGGTACAGGTTTGGTTTCAGAACAGGTAGGTGAAACGATTCAGGAGTTTTGATGGGCTTGGGACATAGATTGACGAATTCTAGGCGTGCGAAGATAAAGCGGTTGACAGCGGACGATCGCGAGCGCATGATGAAAATGAGGGCTGTGCCAGACGACTTTGACAATGTGCAGGCTCTGCACTCTCCCTATGGGGCTGTTCAAGGCATCGGTACACCGATGCAGTCACCAGTCGACTTCGTCCCAGGATACCCTGATCATATGATGCGGCCTTTGATGGTCGATACCATGAGGAGAAACGATCACGATGACCATATTTCCTCAACTGGTCTGAGTCCAGCCTTTGGCCATGTAGGATTCGCACCTACGGGATCGATGAGTTCCCCCGATGTGCTCTCGCCGTTATCTCTGAACTCCAGCGACCGATATTTCCCGGGCAGTAGTCATCTCTCGAGTCCGATGAGTGCAGGGCCAAGGAGTTCAAACCCGTTCGATCGACAAAATAGCTACCAAGCGCTTTCTCATTCCAGACAGCTCGTTCGCCCTTTGCAACCCCTACAACTGCGCGAAACAATGTCCAGATCGCGGTCTGAATCGATCCAGTCTCCTCTGAGGTCGAGTATGTCTTGGAAGGGGGAAAACATCGACTACAATAGCTACAACCCTGGCCAGGCTAGTCCCCAATTGAGCGGACGCCAGCAGTCTGCGTACCAACCAGACCAGATTGGCAATAGTTCCAGCAATGCGCACCAATATGAGGCCAATGCGTTTTCCAGTTCGTCCCAATCTTCCCCCTTTAGTCTCATACCTTTGATGGAGATCTCAATGTGCTGACTATTTTCAGACCCAAACCAGAGCTCACCTACTCAAATGACGTACTCTCCGTCCCACAGCGGCCCTTCGTCTTCAGCACAGCAGTCAGGACCATCCACAATATCGCGGCTCCGAGGGTCATCCTCGGCTTTCCCCCCCAGTCTAGATCTGCGAAACCAATATCGACCACTTCATACACAACACAACTCTTCGCATAGCGCGACACCACGAAGCAGTTCATTTGCTAGCGCCTTCACAGGTGGATATGCTAGTGCCCCTTTGGCTGCGCCCGTCGACTTCTCGTTGCCACGGACTCCTGCCGATGGTAGCCATGGAAGCAGGAATTTTAACATTCCCCAAACTGCGCCAATGAACCCCCCACAGGATTTTACGAGCGCTTATAATTCAACCATGAGTCCAGCAAGAGCGCAACACGGTGATAGAAACTTTGGGAGTCAGGGGCAAAATAACCAGGATCAGGGGAGTCAGGGGCAAGGACAAGGGTCTGGTCAGGCCGGGGACCAGCAGCAACAACAGTCGAAAGGTAATGAGGAGGCATCCTACCTGAGCGGACATAAACGAAAGAGAAGTTTCACGATACCTGGGCCATTCGAAAGCCCATGAATAATCATTTGATGGGGGGCATATTCGACGGGGCATAATGCTTGACATGAAGAAATCGCAGAAAATCATCAATCACCTTCCACGACGTATGACTTGTTTTTTGAAGAAGACTTGTCCTAAAAGGACTCGCCAAATATCAACGAAGAGCTAGGCGAGATCGGTCGCTTACCCCTGAATATTTCCTTCTCGGTGCTATGTTCGCTTCTCCGCCTCTATGAGCATTATTTTCAGATATTAGTGTTTTAGTAATGAACGGGGTGCTATATATGAGGGCAAAAGGGCTAAGGGCGAGAATAAGAAGGAAAATGGGGTTGGTCGCAGGAAAATGGGTGTAATGGGGACGCCTGTATTTTGTACCCGAACCTACACATCAGCGTGCAGTGCGCCGCTTTGCTTATGAATGAAGGCCAGGGAGCCAGTTGTGTATATTAGTTCATTTTTGGTGAGAGCTGGCTCGGGGCGTGTCTGTAAATATATTTCCGAATCATGATGTCTTTAAACAAGCCCTCGACTTTAGATTGATGAACCACACTTGCGGTGCGTACTGATGGGAGATGTAATGAGATAAAGCAATGCAAAATTTAGACAACAGAAGTCTCTTGGAATATATTTCAGGTAGAAGCAGATTTCTAATAGTCGTAAAATCTGTGGTGGTGTTAGCTGTTGACCTTTTCAAATTGGGATGTAATTGAACCGACCCCTTTCCACTCTTTTTCCCCAACCAGCCTGCATCAACCATTTTCCTCAGAAGGACGCTAGGTCTGTATTTTGAATCTCCAGTTTCTTCGTATAATACCTTCATAATAGCCAGGCAGGTGTCAATTCCGATAAAGTCCGCTAACTGTAAAGGACCCATCGGTACATTTGTGCCATTCTTCATAATGGCATCAATGTCGTCTCTGCCACCAACACCAGTTTCCAAACAGATGATTGCCTCATTGATATATGGCATTAGGATTCGGTTTGCAAGAAATCCTGGCGAATCCGCGGATTGTGATGGAATTTTGCCTATAGCCTTGCAGAAAGCTATCGCGGTATCAATTGTCGCTTGACTTGTTTGCAGACCGGTGATGATTTCAACGCCCTTTTGAATTGGGACGGGGTTCATGAAGTGCGTTGAAATCACACGTGATGAAGCTGATGTGTCCGTTGGGTCCTTTGTCGTCGATGCTGCTATTCTAGTGATGGAAATAGAGGATGTGTTTGTAGCTAGGATGGCATGGGAAGGGCATATCTGCGCCAGGGCTTCGAATATAGAGAATTTGAGGGAGGGGATTTCGGGGACGGCTTCAATTACGAAGTCTACATCCGCAAGGGAATCCATGGATGTGGTGGGACTGAGGAGGGATCGTGTCTTATCGGACTGCTCTTGTGTGAGACGTTCTTTCGAGACGTCTCTGGCTAACAACTTGTCTGCAAAATATATGCTCAGCCCCTGCTAATCCATGGATATCTGGAAGTAGGGTCATACCGGCGAATTTAAGACCTTTATCGATTGAAGCTTGGCTCGTATCAACCAGAGTTACTGGGACGCCAGCCTTCTGCGCGGCTACCAATGCTATTCCCAGACCCTATATTCACATTAGCAACATGCATCTGACAAGAAAGAAAGGAAGTATAGGCTCACCATCTGTCCAGCTCCAATGACGCCGAGGCGCTTTACCTCTTGGGCAGCAAGAATTGGGCTTGAACAGAAGCATCTGAACTGTGTAGCACGTCTCAGGAGCTGCCTGCGAAGTATGGGTGAGATCATACTGTCGATATATAGAGGATATCAATGAGGATGTCAGTGAAGAGCGGCGGAGGCAGAAATCTGGAGGTTCTCAGACGTCAAGGCGGGGCGTACCTCCGTACGGTAGCTTCCCCGGGATTTGCTTGTGCACCTCGGCTCGGCCTCGGCTTTGATTTTCGTCTGCCGGGACCGGGATTGCTGCGCTAAAGTTTAGAACGAGTAGTTCAGAGGGAACGCGTCGCGTAAACTTGAAAGCGCGTATAGTGAGAATTTCATGTCTGAACCACAAGATCAGCAGCAAATATGGAATTCGCAGACGGCAAGAGAGACGTTGTCGACCCCGAGGTGCGGGCGTATGTATCAAGTCTTGTCACCGCAGTAAGTATCAATTACCCCTTTGTCCCGCGGTCTCTGTGTGCCCTTCTGACGCGTCCAAGCTTGGAGGAAGCGGTGCAGACGAAGACGGTCGATATGTACTCGGAGACGATGCTTTGGCGTGTCTTCGAGATCTCAAGAAATGGCTGAAACTATACGACGAGAAAGCGAATCGATTGGACGTGGCAAGGTGTTTAGCAGAGTCAAATCTCGTGGGAGGAGACTTGCTACAGATTCTGGCAGCTTGGCCGGAAAATGCTACGGATGATCGATTGAAGTCGAAGATAGCCCTGGCGTGTCTGGAACTTTTGGTGCCGCTGACATGGCCTCTCGACAAGAATTCGAAAGAGATGACCGTCAACCACCACCGACATGTTCCCTACCTCGAAATCGCGCAGCTGGGATACAAGCGTTCAATCATCAATTTCGACGGAGCCAGAATACTCCATACCGCGATACGATGTGCTCTACCCTCGATGGCTGTAGATATGGGTGACCAGAGTACACGAGATGAGGGCATCATCAAGCTACTACTTTATTTCGTACGGAATATTGCTATGATTGCTCCACCTCCAAATGTCCAATACGAAGGAGACGAAGCAGAAATCTCGAGATCCGCCACAATCGATGCCTTTGACTACCAGGATGTTTTCCACCTACTATTAACGGTGTCATCCACAATTGGGGAAGATTACAATACCCAGGATGTTGTGGTACTGGATATACTTTTTCACCTGATCAAGGGGGTAGATATTGAGAAACTCTTTCTCGATGAAAAGGCAGCCGACAACAGTAAGATGGACGAACTAGTACGATTACGGAAGAAGGAGGCAGCAATGCTACGAAGCTATCAGACAAACGCCCCGACAAGACACAATCGATTCGGTGCCATGGCCTGGCTTCAGCGAGAGGACGCAAAGATGACGACAATCTCAGGCCAGGCTGCTGCAACGGATTCTTCGAGGGGTTTGGCCAAAATGGATGCCACCAAAAAGTTCAAGCCTCCACGCCGAGCCTTGAAAGGAGACAACGGACCTATGGATTTTGACACCCCTGTTCATCTCAGTGTGCAGGCGACTAAGCATCTCCGCGCATTTGTTGAAGAATTTCTGGATTCAGGCTTCAACCCTCTTTTCAACCACATACGCAAAGCGATTGACCGAGAAGCAGAGCGAGTTCTCGAGTACCATCCGCGACAGTTTTTCTACTTGATCTCCTGGTTTCTCGAGGCTGAGCGAGTCCGGAGAAGGAACAAGAAACCTTCGAAGGTTCAAAAGAGCGCGGTCTCGGAAGAAGTGGACAGTTACTCCCTCGTTGCCAGTGTTTTGAATCAGGAGATGTTTGTTACGCTGAACAGAGCCATGGACTACACATTCGAGCACAAGTCATGGCAGGATCTTAGCGCAGCTATGAAGTGCTTCACTCAAATTCTCCTAACTGTCCATGACATGTCGGAATCACCTCTTGAAGACGACCAAGAAATTGCCGAAAACATCCTTAATCGTATATTCTACGAAGAAACGACGCATGATAGAGTAGCAAACATCACGCGTACCTACAAGGACCAGGGATTTGGATATCTGGATTCTTGCACTGAACTCTCCCACCACTACCTTCGTATTCTTGAGCAATATTCAAAACAGAATGTGGACCTCCAAGTCAGATCACGGCGAAGGGTGCGGCGAAAGAAGAAGGCTGCTAGAGCTGCTGGACAAGACGACGCTGATGACGATATCGTGGATGAATCGGAGGGCGAAGATACAACTAGAGCTGAACGCACTTCGCACGAGCGGAAATTCGAGTTCAAGCGCTTTGCTGCGCGCTTTTTGTCTCAAGGATGCGTTGATACTTTCGTTACCTTCGTAGCCTACTATAACGACCTGAAGTCTTCGCAGCTGAAGAGGGCACATCGATTCTTTTACCGAGTTGCGTTCAAGCAGGAGATGAGTGTAATGCTGTTCCGCGTCAACATCATCGCGCTTTTCTACAAGATGGTCAAGGGGCCCGAAGGCTTAGACCCACAATCAAGCAGTTACAAGGAATGGGATGAATTCGTCAAGCAGATTTTGAAGAAGTGTACGAGGAAGATTCAGGAGCGACCTGAATTGGTGGTCGAAATGCTCTTTTCGAAAATCAACAGTACTGCACATTATCTTGAGTACGGATATGAGAAGCAAACAGTGACGACGAAACCTCGCGCAGCGGCCGAACTGGAAGTCAAAGGAGCTAAAGAATGGGAGGAACAGGTTGCCATTGTTGTTGGTGCCTTGCTAGATAAAAATGAGGCCGACCATTTACAATGGGTCAAATCACAACTTTCCTCGGCTGAAAGCGAGCGGAGAAGTTGGGAAGGAGCGAATGCTGCATTACCATCAGTTGAGGACGACCCCTTTGCAGAGCCTGACGAGACACCAGCGGTGCAGGTAGAGCCGCCCAAGGCTCCTTCAATCCGTAAGTTTCTTTTTTGTGCGTTTGTCGATATTTAGCTAATGTGCGATAGTGATAAAACCTGGCGATGATGCCCGCAAGCTTGCCATGTTCAAGAATGGGCATCTTCGACTTCTCATGACTCTGGTCGGTTTCCAAGTCATTGGAGTAGCTGATGACCCTGATGCGTCATGGATTATTCCCTCCGACCTGTCCGCCGACCAGTTGAAACAATCGCTAGATTTGATCAAGAAATCTGAATTCTCCCCACCTGTTTTCGACGATGGCCAAGAGGCAGGAGATTTCATTAGACGCAAATCTGCGGGCACAGCAGGTAGGAAACGGGCCACTTTTGACGACGATGATGGAATCGATGATGAAGACGATGAGGATCTCTTGTTCCCTGCAGGAGGACCAACCCCGATGAATAAGTCCGATGCTCTGAAAGAACTCAAGAAGAACCGTCGGCGGAGAAATAAGGAGGGCACAGAAGACGCTGAAAGCCGCGGCTTAACAGACGAACAACTTCAGGCACGCGCCGAAGCTCGACGGCTAAGAGAGCTGGAGAAGAATCGAAAAATCAAGAGCGCACTCTTTGTGACAGCGAGCGATGATGAATCTGATGGAGAGAACGATGCAGAGTTCTTTGCTCAAGAGAAGGAGAGACAGGCAGCCAAGATCAAGACTATGAAAGCGCTACTAGGCGTTGGCCCAGACAAGCCTAGGAAGAGGCTTTCGAGTGCTATGTCGGGGGAGAGCGACGACGATGATCTTCTAATGAGCGCGGCTGCGCTCCCAAGCAAAAAGCGGCGGTCGAGTGCTATTCCGGCGGATAGTGATGATGATGATGATCCTCCGACTAGCCGTGGACGATCTTCGTCTACGGCGAAGGATGATGGGCTTGCGGGGTCTGAGGACGATGCCACGGATACACCGCTGTCGAGTCCACATGTCCGGTCATCGCAAACGAAGAAACGAAAGGTTGTGGGTGATGAGGATAAAGAGAATTCAGTACCTGAGACTTTAGCTGCTTCTGCTTCAACGAAGGACACAGCGATGGTATTAGACGAGGACGATGAGGATGAAGAAATGCCTGTGGTTCGACAAGCAAGGCAGAGAGTCCGGGCAGGGTTTATTGTGGATAGCAGTGATGAGGAATAATGATTGTGATTTGCTGGAGTACTGGATACAAGATTTGGGGCGTTATGGTTATGCTACTGTTTGAATAACAAATGGACCTCTTTATATCAAGACAAAGTTATCTAACTAATGTATGAAAAGTGACAACTGGAAAAGGGGTCAAATACCCCTCCTCTTCAGCCTCGTCCTAGCGCGCTAAAATCCCTTCTACTGTAAGCGACAAATACCCACCCCACCGCTCCTCTCCTTTTCCATAAACATCTCCTTCCTCACCACTGTGATTCAATCCTACCAACCGCTACGACATGGCCTCAATATCACAGCGATCATAGCGCTAACTACCTAGGAAGATAAAGCAAGCATCATGGCGGCTGACTCACACATCAACCACCAAGACGCACGTGATTACTGGCAGTCCATCGATGCGGACGTCAATGGAATGCTAGGCGGCTTCCCGTACATTTCCAAGGTTGATTTGCAGGGGAGTAAGAGCTTTCTGGTTAAGATTGGGGTTGCGGGGAAGGGGAAAGAGAAGGTTGGGAGGGCGGTTGATTGTGGTGCTGGGTGAGTTTTTGGTGGCTTTTTGTTTTTTGGAGTTTTGTGTGGCGGTGTTGTTTAATTCTGATCAGGCTGGATTGGAAATTTTTTGTATGGGGTGTGCGAGATTTGGTTTGTCCATGAGATTCCTGTTTGCAACGGCAGACATGACACTCGTTGTGACCAACGGCGCGAATATCTTGCAAGGCAAGCATATTTAACCCGCAACATGCTTACCTTTCACTCAAATTTCCAATCGTATAAATCTGCATCACCAATCCTGATACCTTCCACAGAATCGGCCGCATCACAGAAGGCCTTCTCCTCGCCACAGCCACAACTGTCGACGTCGTCGAGCCCATTGCCAAATTCTCCGACGCCCTAGCCAACAAAGCCGGCATCGGCGAAATCTTCAACGTGGGCCTCGAGTCCTGGGAGCCCACCGTCAAGTACGACCTAATATGGAACCAATGGTGCCTGGGCCACCTTACTGACGACCAGCTTCTCGCGTACTTGGAGAAGTGCGGGCGTGTGTTGAAGGAAGAGGGGTTCGTGGTTGTGAAAGAGAACATGGGTACCGTGGGCGAGGATGTGTTTGATGAGGTCGACAGCAGTGTTACGAGGTATGTCCCATGCGACGCGAGGTGTGGTGTGGTTTGAGGGATGTTAACGTGTGCAGGACGGATGAAAAGTTTCGGGGGATTTTCGAGAAGGCGGGGTTGAAGATTAGGAAGACGGAGATACAGAATGGGTTGCCCAAAGAGTTGTATCCTGTGAGGATGTATGCGTTGCAGCCAGCTGTGGGTTCTTAGGTTTGAACATCTTGTTTTGCTGAGATTTCAGAGCGTCTGGAGTTAACCCCCGTTTGAATCTTGGGTTTTGAGCTTGGGATAGATCTAGAATGCTTTTTATTGCGTGGGCATGAAGAAGGCATATCACGGGCTAGTATGGCGCAAATCCATTACTTGGAAAGTCATTAGGTTGCCTCTTGTGACTAAGTTGTGATTTCGAGAGGTCGACTTTCCTTTTTACGGCTGCCAAGATTACGTAGCAGTGCACGAGAAGGGGAGGTGAAGTGAAGTCTGTGCAGAACGAGGAGGGGAAACGCATTGGGGAAGCACTGAAATCGATCCTTCACATGACAGCCACTTTTGTTTCATGAATAATCTTCCTCTTTAGCGTCTATATGTGTTATTTATTCGCTCTCTCCTCCAAACCGGAGGTGAGAAGCAAAGAGAGGAAGTTCTCGTTACTACCGTGAAGCATAAAATTACACAATACGACGTGTCATTGAAGGCAAGTGGCCAGCCGCAACGGCTACATATCTAGTGGATGAGCAGTTCTAAGGTAGTTATACCCCATCAGCACATTAGAATTTATTACTGTCCACAAACACTTTGTTACCCTGCCCTTCGATACTCCCACCAAGTGATTTCATTACGCCCTCGCTCCCCTCGTTTCCAGCTTTGACCATAGAATGCACATACCCACTGAACCTGTCACTATCCACGTGTAGATAGCTACTCGTCCCGCGCACTTCTGCCCCAATGGACTTCATCACCCCCTCACTCTCCTTGTTCCCCACCTTAACATCAGAATGCACGTACCCGCTCCTCCCCACATACCCCAGATCGGCAAACCCACCCCTCTCATACCGACCCAACAGCTCCACTGCAACCTGCGTAGCCAGTCCCCTGCCTCTGTGCTCAGGCAACACATACAGCGTCGCCAAACTGCCGTCGATTCCCAGATACCCCCACGCGGCTAGCTTCCCTTCCGAATCCATGATCCCCACGTTTGCTTGCCCCTTCAGCGTTGACGGCTCCCGTGGTACAGCGGATGTGGAGACGACGATGTCTAATTGGTCTTCTGGAACCCGGCTCACCGAGTATCCTGCAGGGAGCGGCCGCTTGGGCTTGGAAGAGACGGTAGCAGTCGGCACGATCCAGAAATTCCACTTGGTTATATATGGAATGCCGCCACGGGTTTCGAGGAGTTGGGTGAGTGAGGTGGTGATGCTGTCGTGCAGACAGGAGAATTTTAGACGTTGGTCAAAGGGCCATCCTGGGGCTTCTGGGATTTCGGTCTCCCTCAAGTATATGATTGCGGAGTGGACATGGGTATTGAGGATGTATTGCTGGGAAGTTGGAAGGGGGGTGGGGAGAGTAGCTAGGTTATTAAAGATCCATACTTGAGACTCAGCACGGCGCGACCGGTCTGAAAACAGGATTGTGTAGACCTCGGGAACTGAAGCAGAGGAACCTGGAGCTGGAGGGGGAAACGTAGCGGCGAATAGACAGTGGCGGGAAGGCAAATTATGAGGGGCCTGGAGCCGGTTGTAGATGGGATTGCTATGCGGCAGGTGTTGCTGGAGAATTGGAAGAAAGGTTGACAGTGCCGTCTCCTGGAGGTGTCGATAGAATTTGACGATTTCTTTTGTAGCCATCTTGATCTATCGGTAGTTCGGCCAAAATGTCTAGAACTATGAATTCGAACCTTTTGAAACAGTTTGACGATTGCTTACTTGAGCAACTCAGGTTCGGTCTTTTGCAGTATAAGAAGACTATTGGAACAGAAATTTATACCTTTAAGTACTACATAGCAGGAATGACTCACTCAACCAGAATTGAGGTCAAAGTGATAGTAATGGTCTACATTTGAGTCACGAGAAGTTGATGTTTGGAAAGAAAAATGGGGGGTCACGTGAGTTCAACTGCGTAGAACTAGCCTGTTTCGATGTTTCTTCCCTCCTGAACAAACGACACTGGCATCAGTCGACATCGTCGTAGGTCATTTGCAATTCATTGCACTCCATTACGATGCAGATATTCAAGGTAAATCTTTCATTGGATCGTGCCACTGTGGTCCAATATTCAAGAAATAGGCGGCCTGCTTCACAGTATCGGAGTCGTGCCTGCCACACTTTGGAGCACGCAAAACCTTACACGACCTGCCTGGTGTTCATAGGAAACACCCACCGAACCGTTGAGATGCTCAATTCGCCCATAGCAGTTGCTTTATTTCATCCATGGCGCAGGTCTGATTGTGACCAGCGCAACAGCCAAGTTTTCTAGTTTACAAAACAACAGTAAATACTCGACGCCTTCCACTCTTATTCTGCTTGATCATCTTTTCTCTCAAACAAACGTTGGGTCCTATTCGTCAATTATATTTTTCCCTTCTTTGATCGTTCTTCTCGGCCTCTCCGTTGCGGCTCAAAGTGCGGCTATCCCAAATACCCATGTCGTGCACGAGACGCGAGATATTTCAACGAGCAGGTGGTTGAAGCGAGACAGGCTTTCCTCCAATGCAGTTTTGCCTATGAGGATTGGGCTGAAACAGCAAAATCTAGATCGAGGCCATGATTATCTTATGGATGTGTCTCATCCCGAGTCCAAGAACTATGCAAAACATTAGACCCCCGAGGAAATCATTGATATGTTTGCCCCTGCGCAGGCAACCATCGATACCGTCAAGGAATGGTTGACTGACTTCGGCATTGATGCTACACGTATTACTAATTCTGACAACAAAGGTTGGTTGGCTTTCGATGCTACTGCTTCTGAAGCGGAAGCCCTGCTCCATGCAAAGTACCATTACTACGAGGATGCCGAGGGCTATTTGACTCCAGCATGCGAAAGGTACGTATTAAGGCCTTGTCATGTGGCAATAGTTGACATGAACACAGTTACCACGTTCCAAGGGATATCCAAGAGCATATCGACTACATTACCCCAGGCGTCAAGCTTCTTGCACCAAGGAAAAGGGCCCATGATAAGCGCCGCGTTGCCATAAGTTCCAGTCAAGGTGATGCAACCATCGCTCCTCTCAAGGTGTTATATCCTCCCGATCTCAATATTACTGCTGCTGGAGAGCTTGCAACCTGTGACAAGTCTATTACGCCTGCTTGTATAAGAGCTCTATACGACATTCCTGAGACCCCAGAATACCCAAACGGAAACCCCAGATCTGACAATTCTCTTGGAATCTTCGAAGAGGGTGACTTTTACGCCCAAGCAGACCTTGACCTCTACTTTTCAAGTTTCGCACCTCGCATTCCTACTGGAACACACCCAACTCTAGCTTCCATAGATGGTGGGAAAGCACCGGTTCCTGTCTTTGAAGCTGGGGAATCGGACTTGGATCTCGAAATCGCGTATCCTTTAATTTATCCCCAGAAAATCACGCTTTATCAGACAGATGACAGGCAGTATGCTCAAAGCGGTCCTGGGATACCTAAGGGGGGTTTCAATACATTTTTAGATGCGTTAGATGGGGTGAGTGGGCTTCTATGGCAATATGAACGAGCAACTAATGGACTTGATAGTCATATTGTACATACTCGGCATTCGGAGAGACGGGGAATGATCGTAGGTGCTTCCAATCGTTTCATGCATACTAGGGGACCATAACTTATGTTATTATTCTCTAGCAAGCCTTGATCCAAAATATCCAGATACTCTGGACTCAGGAGAGGACGCATACAAGGGACAGCTTCAATGTGGTATTTACAAGGTACTTATGAGGCAGCCTTGGAATCCTTAGTATGATGTTAATGTTTGGGACAGCCTACAAATGTTATTTCTGTCTCGTATAGTGACCAAGAAGCAGACCTTCCCGCGTATTATCAACAAAGACAATGCAATGAGTAAGTGCTGCTTCTGGAAGCAACGTTTATGTTAAACTAAATCATATAGGTTCGTGAAACTCGGTCTCCAGGGCGTGTCCATATTCCATGCCTCTGGAGACTATGGAGTCGGAGGACCTTCTTGGCATATGAATGAAAGTGATTTAAGTGAAAGTGGCTGTATAGGTGCCAACTATACAGTCTTCAGTCCCACGTGGCCGAATAGGCAAGCCGGGATATCCTCAAGCATAACACAGGCTAATTGTCTTCCTAGTTGCCCATACCTGACCAATGTTGGCGCCACAAAGGTATACCCCGGGAAAACAACCAAAGACAGCGAGAGCGCAGCAGTTAATCTTGTCGACGTTTTTGGGAGGGTTTTCGCATCTGGTGGAGGTTTCAGTAACCTGTATCCCATACCCGACTATCAAAAGGACGCTGTGGCAGACTTCTACAAGAACCATAATCCAAAGTACCCATACTACACAACCGGGGTTGTGGGTCAAGGTGGTGGACTTTACAATCGCAGTGGGAGAGGGTAAACGCGCCTTCTAGCCTCGTATTGTATAAACGCTAAACTTCGCTCTAGATATCCCGATGTCGCTGCAAATGTATAGAGCCATCCTCATCTCTACACGCATCTCAATAAACAATGCTAACTTTAGAATTCAAGGGTGACCATATTGCCGTGTTCCAAGCTGGTTCTCTCTTACCCGTCAGCGGAACAAGCGCTTCCACGCCCATCTTCGCAAGTATCGTCAACCGCATCAATGAGCAGCGGCTCAATGCTGGCAAAAATGTCATCGGATTCATTAATCCGGCTCTTTACGCGAACCCCTCCATGCTGAACGATATTACCAGTGGGAATAACCCGGGCTGTGGTACTGAAGGCTTTCAGGCTGTTCCTGGTTGGGATCCTGTCACTGGGCTAGGTGAGTGCTGCTTCTACCTTCAGATGAGTGAGTACTGATATTGCCACAGGAACTCCAAACTATCCAAAGATGGTGTCATACTTC
The DNA here is from genome assembly GCA_007821475.1 of Lachnellula arida. Taxonomy (NCBI): domain Eukaryota; kingdom Fungi; phylum Ascomycota; class Leotiomycetes; order Helotiales; family Lachnaceae; genus Lachnellula; species Lachnellula arida. The sequence continues at coordinate 122,755 of QGMF01000001.1, read as the reverse complement.
ATGAGCTTGCCGTAATTGGAATATTGGAGATTGGAGATTCATGGCAGGTGCCCCCTTACTCTGGTAGACTCATAGCCAGTAATGAGATATGGCCCTTAGCATTAGGGAACATGATAATGACAAAGAGCTTTTCTATCTCGCCGCTCACTATACTGCACCAACGCTTTTGGGGCACATTGTGAGACGTGGCCTGGATGGGCGAGGTGTCGCCTTGCCTGCCATTTAAAACAGGAAGCGCCTCTACTCTACTGTTCCTCTTACTTACAGTTTGTATGTGACTAGGGAGTTGGGGGAAGATCACCCCGCGATCTTTCGACTTGCGCCCTCTGACGACACCTTGGGAAGGTGCTGCAAATACAACCAAAGAGTTTGTGCACAGTGTGGTCTTGAAGACGGAATAAGCGGCCGATCTGCTACTGCTAGACTCCCAGATTCGAAAGACAGGTAGCGGGCAAGGAGAATTTTGCCATCGGATTAGTTTTGGTTGATGTGCCAAATCTAGTTCTTTCGCAACATACCCGCATCTTCATAACGCCTCTAACGCCCAATAACTGACCAAGGTCCCCTCCATGCCAATGTTACCCCATCTCAATGCAATTGGCAGAGACGCTAAAATTACAACATAAATCTAAGGTATCTCCAATAACTCTATAATCTTCTCACGAATGGCTCTCTGCCTTCTGGAAACCGACTGCTGTGGTCGCCACATCCCGAACAACTACACTGCCCCTTTCCCCTTGGGTTTTGAATCCGCATCTTGCGGTGGAATGTTTCCATGCTTATCATCGCCTTCACACCTCTCCCGCTCAAGCTTCATTGGCATAATCATAGCCAGCTCCGGGCAGTAATCGAAGTTTGCCTTCCGCTTCTCCGGGTCTTTCCATACATCATCTGCAAGACTGTTGCCCATATCTCGGATGTGATAGCCCATAGGTTTCTCAAACCAGGTATCCTCGACCGAAAAGTGGTTCTCCTCCGTCCCACTCGCTACCTTGGCTCCCGGCAAGACTGTGATTCGTTTGCCGAACCATTCGTCTTCGGGCTCCGTGTCGTTGTATCTTGACTGAAAACCGAGTATTCTCTTCACGGTTGAAATCCTGCGGAGGGATAGTCCACCGTTGCCAGCAAACCTGTCGTTTGTGGATCTGTGATTAGTTGTCAGACTTAAGTATCGAGGCACTGGGTGGGATAGGATAAGCTGACCTTGGAGCTCCAGCCCAATCATAATGCAGCCAGTCATCCAACGTATCCCCCGAGTTAGCACACATGATACTATCCGACTCGAACTTGAGCATCCATTCCACCTCGGACAAGTAGTCATTATAGAAGCGCAGATCAGTAAGCAACCTATAAACATCCTCCTTACTATCGACCTTCCACGGCCTCGGCAGCACCACCAAGTCCAGCTTCCCATTCAGCGCCTGATACTGCGTCGCAAAGCTCCGCGAGACGCTCATCACGCTCTTGTTCGTCCCGATGAACTTGAACCGCCAGTCCGGCGGCACGACCGAGATCATGTGCAGCAGCTGCGGCACCAGATGCGGGATCGGCCGCCCCTCGATCAGAAGCGCGACTTTGGAGGAATTGAACTGCACGTCCGAGTCCACCCGCGGGTGCCAGTCGACTTTCAGCGCGGGGAAGTGCCCGATTGCTGCGGCGTACTTTTTTTGCGCGAGGTTCTTGACTGATTGCTTGTACGAGGGGAGGAGGCTTGCGAGTAGCCATCTGTGTGGTTTGCGCGTTAGCTTTTCGTGGTGGCGTGGAATGGAATGGGATGAATGGACTCTGGGTGAAATGGACGTACGTTGTTAGGAGGGCTGTTAGCAAGATTATCCGCGTTTTGCTTGTGGCGAGTAGGCTGTTGCTTAGAGGTTTGCCGTTTGGTGGTGTGGCCATTGCTGCCGTCATGGCGCGCTTGTTGAAGTACAGTAAATACTACGAGCGGTTTGGCAGAGAAGTTGGATTTTAGCTAGGGATGCGAATCGGGGTTTCTGGGTTGGTGAAAGAGCATAGTGTTGTTGGAGACTAGGATGAAATTAATCTATAGATGTTGGCTGAAAATCAAAAAGATGTAACTGAGAAGGCAAACGATTTTGGTGTCTCGTGAAACGTGGGGTTAATTCGAGAATGCTCGAGCCTCGTTGACTCCATTGCTGGGGTCATGATAGTCCCGCATGCCCCCATCTGTAATACTAGATAGATCAGGGGTAATTTAGAATTCCACCGAGCTGATAGCTATACACCTCCATTCTTTCTTCCACGATTAAGGGGGGTTTCCAAAAGCAAAGCCTTTTCTCTGAGACAGTCTCTCAACTCCTTGCATTCCAGTGCACCCTTAGGAATTCCAACCCAATGCGGTCTAGTTGCATTCCAATGAGTGCGAAGGCTAGAATGCGTATTTCTCTAGGCTTGTAGAGAAACAGGGTCGAGTCTGGTCTCTTCGAAGAGTGCTCATATTGACTTGAGCTCAGGGGTAATAAGCGAGACCCGTGCCACGCCACCAACACACATTTTCGATCCCCAACATCACTATACACAAGAGTTTGTATGTCGAATAGTAAAATACAATATCAATTCCGCTTCCAATTAACCCAATTCTATAAACAGCCCACAGTCTTCCAGTTCCCCACAGAGTGTAGATCCTCATGTGTCATTCATGGACGTGATCCTTACTACACAACTTGTATTCGGGACACCATTCATTTAAAGTGGAAACCTGATCTTCTTTCCACTTGTGAATCTGATGCACCCCCAAGGGGTGAGGATAATCTATAGTCTTCACACTGAATGTTCTTGCAACTTCCACGCTGGGAAGATTTATAGCACCGTCCTCCTCTGGTTGAATCCCCTCTGCCTCCTCCCGCTCTTGCAACTCTTTGAATCTGAACGACCCTTGTCAGTTTCTTCAGCTTTTGCGGGAGCTTCAAAGGGACAAACAAACCTATTGTAATACCACTGGTCCTCAAACCGATCTCCCTCATTCTTATCGCCTTCCTTCTTCGTCTCCTCGTAATCCCACTCCTCCAACACCCTCAACGTGCTACTCCTCTTCCTCAAACTCAACCCGCCATTATACCCCCTCCCCCTACCAGCCGCAATAGGCGCGCCCACAAAATCATACTCGAAATAATCCTTCACGCTCCTCGCCGCGTTCGCGCACAGCATACTGTCGCTCTGAAACAGCAACACGTGCTCCGACGGGCTCAAGTCCTCCCACAGCCATCTCTGCGTCAGGAACCGGTTGAAGGCGTCCGCGTCCGTGAGCATGAGATCTTGAGGCAGGACCCGCACCTGCACGATGCCAGTCTGCAGGTACCGGTCGAGCGCGGACGAGGCCGAGAACTGCGATACGGATTCGATGGATGTGAAGATCAGGATGGGCCAGGCGTCGCCGAGGACGCTGCCGAAGTGCAGGATCAGGGGGATGAGGTTGGTGCGGAAGCGGCTCTCGATTATGACTGCGACCTTGTCGGTGATGGTCCCGTTGAAGGTGCCCTCGTAGATATCTGAGGCGTGCAGTTTTAGGTGCTTCCCGATGGCGGCTTCTGGTGTGGGTGGACTGGAGGGCGCGGCGGGGGGAGGAGGTGCGGAAGGGACGTGGTTAGAATATGCCTTCACGAGTGAGGCTTGTGGGTAGGAAAGCTTCCATATCCAGAGGATGATGAGGATGCAAAAGGCTGTGAGGAGGATGTTGTGGGATCTTCGGCGGCGCTCTTCGACAGAGGTCATGGCGATGGTCTGCGACCCTCAGGTCGTTCTTGAGGTGCTCCTCGATCTTTGTGTTGTGATGTCCGCAGTGCGTGAAGAATGTGTCTCTTCAAATATATTCTGAATTCTAGATCATTACAAGTTCACCGGTTATGGTTAGACACAGAACTGTCAATATGATAGGTCCCTGGGTACAATGCCAGCATTGTGACATCTGGAAAGACTGGCGCATCAAGTAATTGTGAAATCTCCGAATGCGGAAATAATCTCAAAAGAAGTAAATAAATCCAAGCCTACTTGTAAATCCTCTGGAATGTTAGATAAAGCTTTAGCCAGTGGTGTCTTAGCTGCAACCACTCAGTATACTCCGCAGAAGTTCTACATCACTGGCTCTGGAGGCAAAAAAGGAAATCTTTGTAGACGAATCAAGGACTCGTTCCCCCTTGCAGATCGAGATCTGTCACAAAACACAACCCTTGGGAGAATTAAACTTTTCGATAAACGCACCTCCTAGGATATGTAGATCCGGGATTAAATGTGATATTAGGCATGGAGATGAGCTTATGCATTTCCTACATTTTTAAGATCTGGCATCCTTACTTGTTAGGCTCGGAAAACTGCTTCAAGATCATCCGGATTTTACATCCTATTACTTGTATACGCTTCACTCTACTTAATTATTCTACTAGCAGCCTAAACGTTCCTCTTACCGACTATGAGTTTCCCCCTCCCTTGAGAACAAGTTCAGTTCTGGGTTTTAGATATTCATAAATCATTCCCCGACATTGGGAATAAGCCCTCAACAGCACTTTTCAATATCTAGGTTACTAGCTCGGGCTCGGGTACGTACTCGAAGATCGGATGTAACTGTACTGTACACACGGGACCAGACGTTGTGCGTGCTTCCATCGGAGATTTCCATCCCTGAAATACGATAAGCACTGTACTGTAACATCCCATCCCGCCGGGCTCTGACTTGCAGCCTGCAGCTGCTGTACTGCACTCGCTAAAGCACGCTATAGCTAAGCCTAAACCTGTCCCCTCATGCCCTGAAGGGGCTACAGCACAGTCAGTACAACCGTCAACTCTACTTTGAACAGAAAGAACACTTGACGACTTCAACCCCAGATTGACATGCCACTACAAATATCTCTGGGACATCAGGATTGTTCCATCCCCAGCTACTTTTATCCCATATACCGTTTATCTCCTGTTCGAAATGGCGTCCTCAGCGGGCGGTGATATGACTATTGACGATGCATGGGAATACATCAAAACAACCGGACTAACAGGATGGCACAAAACAACTCGACGGATGCGCGCTGCTGGCGTCATTCTAATATTATGGTAACTCCCTCTTTCCCCTTCCTCAATCCAAAGTACTAAATGAAAACCCCAGCATCCTCTGCTTCTTTTTCCTGCGACCCTCTATCCCCGACCCTCCCTCGCTCCCAACCATCCCCAGCATAAGCCTAGAATACAACACCCACAGCACAACCACCACCTCACCCCTCACCACGCCCCAAAACTCACCATACAACGCCTCCAAAGTAGCCCTCATGATCGAAAACCGCGCGAACCCCATCCTCGCGCCCCTGATGCTGCACTTCATGTCGGTCGTCCCGCCCGACTGGCGCTTCCGCTTCATGGGCTCGCTGGAGAGCGTCGCGTCGCTCAACGCCTCGCGCAGCATCCGCAACCACGTCGCGGCCGGCAAGCTGGACCTGACGTACATCCCGGCCAACATGACGACGGGGTCGCAGGAGGACATCTCGGCCTTCCTGACCACGCTGTGGCTGTACGAGGTCGTGCTGCAGCCGGCGGAGTGGCTGCTGATCTTCCAGACCGATAGCATGCTGTGTGCGAACAGCAGGCAGAGTCTGGATAGCTGGCTGGATTACGATTGGGTGGGCGCGCCGTGGAATCCGAACGGGCGGTTTGGGGGCAATGGGGGCTTGAGTCTGAGGCGGGTGAGTAGTATTATTGATGTTTTGAGGAATCAGGAGAGGAGGCCTGGGTCGGAGCCCGAAGATGTCTGGTTGACGGACCGGTTGGGGCATCGGCCTGGTGCGAAGCTGGCGAATGGGACGGCTAGTTTGACGTTCTCGGGAGAGATGTTTAGTGGGCAGGCTGAGAAGGTTGCTGAGGCTGAGAGGAAGAAGAAGGGCAAGGGCAAGGGCAAGGACAAAGGGAATGGGAAAGGCAAGGGGAAGGATCCGAAGAAGGCGGGGGAGTTGGTCAAGGGGATTGATGATTGGAGAGATGGGTTTTACGAACCGATGGGGTATCATACTGGCGGTAGTGGAACCACGCTGCATGGTGGCATTTGGGGCACGCCGGAGCAGAGAAAGCATATCTGGGGTTATTGCCCCGAGGTCAAGATTATGCTTCAGATGGACGCTGCCAAGTTCGTTCCAGGAAATTGCGGTGGCCAGTGGAAGCGGGGTGAAGAGGCCTTGGATGGCATTCTAGGTGGAGGTGGGGAGACGGAAGTGATTGATGGAGAGGAGTATCCCATGTTACCAGCAGATCTATCCCCATGGTAAGCGATTTGCTATTGCGATTACCCCTTTACGAGGGGCTTCGAAGCACCTGTCCTGTTTTGCGTATGGAACAACTGGGGAAAGGAGTATAGGTCAGCGTTTTTCTGTATACCAGTTTTTCTGGATTGAGTTGGTGTAGGGTGTCGATCAAAGACAATCAAACGAAACAAGCTGTCAGTCAATTCGCATCTCGCCAGATCATCATCTGATGGTCGATCAGATAACTCACATGTGAAGGTGAAACGAGGACAGTCACATCTCACAAAGGTAAGCTGCAATCTAAGAAACATTCATATCTATCGTTCTGTCTATTTTCAATTGGATATACCCAAAAATCACATGGCATACCACCATAGAAAAAGGATAGCCAAGAAACGCCTTCCATTCCCAGAGAATTCCCATGTAGTATATGTGCAAGAGAAAAGGAGGTAAAATACACACGAGAGCATGCGAGGGACGCGACGCGTGTAAATTCGAGCACAGGACTTGGGCGCACAGACAACACGTGCCCAAAATGAGGTTGCGTGGCCAGCAAAACGTCACCCTCGTACCCAGGTTTTATGAGGTCATGGTTTCCCTTGCTGGGCCTTGTGTTTCAACATCACCATTGAGTATCTGTAGAGATTTTGTCAGTCCATGATGGCGGATGGGAATACGAATTGTGTTCTGGATAGCGATGAAAGATCTCCAGCATCTTGTAATCACATGAAATGCCGACAAGGCAAAGCATGGATAACCGAGATACTCGTACAGCGACCGGGAAAATGAGGAGCGGGGTAGAAACAGGCATGTTCAGAGAAGCACTTACGCAATTATGCCGCCAATAGCGACGAATACTCCAAGAACAGATTTGTCTCCAACTGCACGTCCTGATGTAATCCAACCTAACGCCACGATGGTGCACGTTTTAACGTGACCGACTACTGTGCTGGATACTGGACCTGTCTGTGCAATGATGAAGAATTGTGACATGTTGATGATACAGGCAAAGAAGCCGGACTGTATGAGATGTCAGCGGCTGTATGCGAATATTGGAATGAAATTATAAGTAGAAAACGTACCATTCCAATCATGACCCAGCGGTTTACTGGCACTTCAGTCCAGACTGGGAAAGTATCGACAAAGGGGATAACATAGAGAAGCATGAAAGCTGCCAGCGGAGCCTGGTTGAATAGCAATTGCATGCTGTTCATTTGGAGCTTCTTGTGGTAGCTGGAAATCCAGACCGTGTACAAAGAGCTTGCAAAAATACCCGAAAAGGCAAAAATGACCCCCAGAGAGCTTGTAGTCTTGACATTGGCATCTGCGGATGGCTTGGAATCATAATATGATACCATTCCTACACCGGCGCAAGCCGGAATCAATGCGTAGATAGCCATTCTAGGCAGAGTAGATTTGTATAAGACGTAGTTCATAAGGGCGACCGTCGGGGTGAGCAGGATTCGCGCAACTTGGTAGAAGGTCACAGTCGAGAATGCGAGTGACAGGTTGGGCAGGATGACGTTCAGAGCCATAGCAACTGCCAACGGAATAATCTCCGTAATTGCGACCCGTCTTGGTACGAACATTGCGAATCGAGGCCGCGAGAGGGTGAAAAGCGTGAGCCATGTTATGAAGAAATGGAAGGCCGCGAATGTGAGTTGGGCAAGTTTTAAGGAAGGGTCGGAGAAGATGGCCTTGTTCGTGAAGACCTGAAGAATCGCGAGAATTAGCTAGGCACCCTAGAAGAGCCAGCATGGCGTCATGGAACAGAACTCACAATTCCAATAGTAGCTAATGTGTTGACCACCATCCATATGACTGCTGTTCGCGTCGAGTTGTCAGGCTTCGCAGGCGCGGGCTTCTCCTGGTCCGCAGGCAGTAATTCAACCCGCTCAACCTCGTCGCCCTGCTCAACATCGTCGGGTGTCTTCACCTTGACAAAGCTTGCATCGGTCGCATGCTTCTCGTTGTCGTCGAAGGATTCGTTTGTGACCGATGAGCTGGAAGAGGGCGCATGATCAGGTGCCATGGCGTGTGTCTGGAGGGGGTGGGCGGGAAGAAATGGAATGGAATAGAATATATACGAGAGATAGTAGAAACAGAATTGAGATGAGATGAGATGAAAGGGTCCTATTTCGGTGGTAGGAGTTCAGTCAGCTATCTTTCTCTTGGGTATAAGGAATATATCATTATCTCATGCGAAGAGTTCGGGAACAGGTCTTGATGCCTAGATGCTTTCGTTGGAATGAAATGCTAACTTAATAAGGGATCGTACCTTACTGTACTCGTACCGACGGCATAGTACGTAGGGTCCTAGATAGACTAGCAGTAGTGCTCAGCCTTGGCCTTAGGAATAATTTTCGTAAGTCCTTGCAGTCTAAAAATGGCTCGTGGGGGATCTGATCTCCGTACTCCGTAAGAAGGGGGACGGGAACGGGGGACCAAGGGGTACCCATCAATCCTTGAGTCGCTACTGTAATTAGCCTCAAGTTTCATGCTGGCAGGTGGGGCCAGATTACGACGAGTTATCCGTTACTTATCGATACTTGTACTTTATGTTCTGGCCCTATATTCTTGGGTGTAACGCAGCTGACGATGGCAGTTTGACCCGAGCATGTGGGAATACTAGGTAACCTACCTAGGTACTTGTAGTATGCCTACCTGCATTGGGCTAGTACACCCAGTGCTGACTGCATTGGTAAATGGAAAGCATGATGGAAAGTGCAAGTTGCCATGGATTTTCGGGATTTTCATAAGGCCTTATAATTACCAGTGGATTTTATCGTTCTTAGGGCCAATCAAATAAAGTTTATCGTATTCCTGGTGACAAATTTTTATATATTTAGTAAATCTTTGCGAAGAGGATCGAGGGAGCAACAAGAATCCCTGGGTACCGTAATGTCGAATTCAAGGGCCCTTATTTCACCGGTTATTTTTAAATTCTTAGATTTTCATAGCTGTCAATAATCCCCAATAGCACGCCGAGAAAGTGCTCCCTGTCAACTCCTCCGTTGTCTTGGCTGACAGTCCAATCTCCTCTCTGTGCCCTCATTTCAATGATTTCATCCCATGTGCCCCTGCATTACGACGATTCCGCCCCCTCCGGGTCCCCAGCCCAGGCTGAGTTCAACCCCTGAATCCTATGTTTTGCATCTGTACTAGAGCCTCTCTCTCTCTCTCTCTCTCTAAATTGGGAAACCTCAAATACCTTATAGTTTTCACTCAACCAGATTGTGGTAGTTATATCCCCATTGCCCATTATCTACAAGTATCTTCTTTACTTTCAACTCCTTTTTGGTGGTAGAGTAAAAGCACAAGTCAAGGGCTGACTACTGCACCCTATCCCCCCTCACTCACCCTCACCTTACCTTACTCATACAAGTACCTTACTATCTTATCGCTTAAAGTAGCTACTCCGTACACCGCCCTACCGCCCCTCCCTTCTAGCGTTTGCGCATTCCTCTCACTGATTTATCACTCGTACCGCTATCACACACTACACTTCACACCATCTGGCCTTCTCTTCTGGGGACACAGTTTCAATTGCAATTCTTTAATTCTATATATCTTCAGAGCAATCTTCACTTCTCAACACCCATCCCAAATCATTCCAATCGCCATGGCAGACAAGCACGCAACAAATGGAGCTCCTCCTAGTAAGTGGGATTTTTTATTACCCCACGCGTACAGCACTGTAATTTACAGTATTCAACACTTTCTAACTCAACACACCCTTTGCAGCTCCAGCAGCCTCGAGTAACGGGGCAAACAAATTCTTCGAGGACTTTGGAGTGTGGAAAGATGCGCCCGTCTTGACTGGAAGCACCAAGTACGAGCCATTGCCAGATGTCAAGAACATTATGATCACAGGAGGCGCGGGATTTATGTAAGAATCGCACCCAACAGCATGGTCTGTACGCCGTACACGGCATTTTTCTAACAGACACAGCGCATGCTGGCTGGTACGACATCTCACCTTGACCTACCCCAACGCGTACAATATCGTCTCTTTCGACAAGCTCGACTACTGCTCTTCCTTGAACAACACGCGCGTTCTCCAGGACAAGCGCAACTTCACCTTCTACCATGGCGATATTACAAACCCCTCCGAGGTCATGGACTGTCTGGAGCGACACAACATCGATACCGTCTTCCATTTCGCTGCACAATCCCACGTCGACTTGAGTTTTGGTAACTCGTACGCTTTCACCCACACCAATGTGTACGGTACCCACGTACTTTTGGAGAGTGCCAAGAAAGTCGGAATCAAGAAGTTCATCCACATCTCCACTGACGAGGTCTACGGAGAGGTCAGAGATGATGCCGACGATTTGCTAGAGACTAGTATTTTGGCTCCTACGAACCCTTATGCGGCCAGTAAGGCGGCCGCAGAGATGTTGGTACACTCGTACCAAAAGTCTTTCAAGCTGCCAGTGATCATTGTGCGAAGCAACAATGTCTATGGGCCTCATCAATATCCAGAGAGTACGTAGTGAATACTGTGGCTGTAGAAAAATCAATTGCTAACCAAAATCCAGAGATTATTCCTAAATTCAGCTTGCTGCTCCACAGACGCCAGCCAGTCGTCCTCCACGGAGATGGAACACCCACCAGACGCTACCTCTTTGCTGGAGATGCCGCAGATGCCTTTGACACGATTCTGCACAAAGGCCAAATGGACCAAATCTATAACGTTGGTTCCTACGACGAAATTTCCAACTTGACCCTCTGCTCAAAACTCCTCACCTACCTCGACCTCCCCCACGAGACGCAAGAGGAGCTCCACAAGTGGGTCAAGCACACAGTCGACCGTCCTTTCAACGACCACCGTTACGCCGTCGACGGCACCAAGCTGCGCCAGCTCGGCTGGGAGCAGAAGACCAGCTTCTCGGACGGCATGGCCATCACCGTAGACTGGTATAAGCGCTTCGGTGAGAAGTGGTGGGGCGATATCACCAAGGTCCTCACGCCCTTCCCTACCGTTACTGGTACCGAAGTTGTTGCCAGCACGGAACCCGTCACGGATATCAGCGAGGCCATGGTTGTCGATTCGGATGACCAGATGACCTTGGGTAAGAAGCGGAAGATTGATGGCAATGCCAACGGTCAAGCTGTGCAAGCCTAAGTCATATTCTGTATACATGGGAAATCGAGAATTGGATAAGTTTGTGTGCATTTTGGATAGGACGGAGGTTTGGCTGGAGATTTGTCGGCATCATTTGTGGGGAGTTTTTTGAGACAGAGTGCTTAAAAAGGATATTTCCAATTTTTTGTCAAGTATCTTGGATATTAGGAGAAATCATTCATACACACTTTGCAGCTACGAAGTGCCATTTTCGGCATGAAAAATATATGCGAGGCTCAAGATCCGTAGCTAGGTACTTCTCTCCTTTATTCTGCCATTCTCCAGCAGACGACTGAGAGCCCCTATGGCTACCTTATTATTCAAAGCCTACGAGGATGAGGGGGGACAGAGTACTACATCCAAAAAACTTATAGACTTGAGAATAGCAAGTACATAAACCATCTGCAAAAAAAAAAAAACATTCATTCTCATTTATCAGATCCTGCGAAATGCTCTACTCTGCTCTGCTAGGCGTACATACAGTACAAAGACCCCTTCAGAGCAAGCGAGAAAGTGAGCAAGCCCTTTCTTTCCTTCTTCTCATCTCTCTTTTGCTCTTCCTTACCCTTCCTTCCTTACCCTCCAACCTCCCATTCCCATTCCCATACTCCGTAATCATCCATTCTTCATTCTTCCTGGGCCCGGCCGAACACCACACTTACCGTCATGTCATGTCATGGCATTACCACACTTCTATTTCTACGAGTACGTTCTATTCATAACACAACACAACACAACACAACATAACACGTCATATCATTGATTCTTTCTAGTACGAGTACCTAAAATGAATTTACTTTTTAGATAGATAGATAGATAGATAGATAGATAGACTATCCACACTTCTAAAAGACTATCTCGTCTTGTCTTGTCTTGTTTTGTTTAGTCTACTGTAGACTAAAAAGTTGGGTGCCAGGGTGTTGGATGAGATGCTGGATTGGACTTGACTGGACTGGGTTGGGTTGGAATAGAATGTAAACTTGTGATGTAAGTATGTACCTAAGTTGGGCAATTTAGTGTTGCGTGCGTTATTTCCACACCAGCACCGTTTGTTCTGATTACGCAAGCGTGTGTGTGATAGTTTTCAAAAAGAACCTTGGGGGTAGACGAACTAACGAACTAGCTTGAGTGTGCTATAGTACGGTACTGTACTTGCTTTAGACGGACGTGGCGTTGTTGAGGGAAGTGCAAGTGCGATGACAAGTTTACAATTCTTCTTAGCCGGTACTCATTTCCCACTTGGAATACTGCCTAGCCCCATGAACACCACAAAATAACATAGGTATCCCAAAAGGTTGCAATTGCAAGATTCTCGCTCTCCTGTTGGAGCACAATCAATGTCCCTGGTAAAACCCGCAATTGAAGCCAGTAGCTAGCCAGTAGCCAATTCCCAAACTCTTGTTTACATCTTCACATCCATCCAAAGACTCCATCATCAAACACCCCAAGGCCATAATCCGCATTCAGGAGATTGTCTAAATCTTCCTGCCCCTGAAATTGTGTATCCCAGTTCTCCTATCGAGGTGTTAGTATTATCTCATAACCAGCTAGCGAGAGCGACAGAGAATACGCATCCAGACCAAATTATCTGTGGGATCGTTGAAGTTCCCGACAAGCGGTGCCGTTGGGACTTCGTTGTACATCGCTGGAAAAGTGCCGGGTAGCTTGCTTGGGGTAGTGATGGAGAGACGGGAGAGCAGGTGCTGCGTTGACGGTTAGTCGATGGCAATGATATTGAGCGGAAGAGATGTACGTGCCCATTTGAGAAATGAAAGGTCCTTCAGAAGGGACCTCTGCGATATTTCCAGGTATTTCTTCCGACACAGTCGTATTGTCTCGCTTTGATTTTCCTATTATTATCCTGATGGCTTCACACGCTTTTTGAGCCTCACGCGACTCGTCGCACTTCGTCAGCCAGATATTGTAGGATCTGAGCAGCGCTCTCTTTACAGATTCCCTGGTAATTTCGTCTTCGTTACTTTCTGCATTCTTGGTTTCTATCCCATAGTCGAGATCCAAACACAGGATAGTTGAAGCAAGCTGGAAGTCGTGATTGAGAATTGCAGAAATCTTCCATCGGTCCTCGCATAGATGCCCACCAGGCTGCGTCTCCTCATGAAGCAGAAGCAGAAGCTGGTAGTTCAAAAGTTCAATGGCGGAGTCTATACATGCGTGCCGGGAATATTTGTACCGAGAGTCCGTTCTTGCAGGTACTGTATGAGGTACTTGCGATGTAGGTGCAGTGAGCACTGTGGCCGATGATGACTAGATACATGCGCTGCATTATCACGTCTGGTGGAACGTTGATTGAGTTTTTCAGTGGCCGCATTTGTAACACTATTGGTATCCCAGCCTGTGTGTCGTGTAAAAGTTTGTCAAGACGCATGGCTTCGGCATACGATACGATACTGTTCTGGCGAAACTGCTTTGGTCTCCGATCTGGGTTAGAGCAGAGAGTAGTCTACTTTTGATGTTCAGATACAGTATTGGCGTTGTTACTGTTTCAGGCCGAGAGGGAGGCAGTTCTACCATGCTCTTGTCGAGGTCTTCTTCGAACAAGTTGCGGGCTTCGGTGGTGTCTGCATCCCCATCGCGAATCATCCGTGGTAAACCCACTGCTAATGAGGTAGCTATATCCAGCTGGGTAATCATTGTCCATGCTCTGCGTCGCATTTCTCCATGGAAGGGTGATATTTTGGGGGAATTTGTTGCATCGCGGTGGTAGCCTGACAGAGTTAATATGGGCAATAAGAGAAATATTCCCGTATTCAAAGAGAAGAGCTTTTAGATGGTCCTCAAAAAAGATTGAGAGCCCGGTTTGAACTCAAACGCGAGCTCAAGGGGGAGATATGACGTACCCATACGCATTGCTATGCGAGCAATAATCCCCATTAAAACCCACTGCATTGTTGAAGTTAGCATTGCCTAATCAAGAATTCTTTGCAGTTCGGAAGCATTTAGAATCTCGAATTCCTATAAGGCCTTTGAACTCTCGCGTCTGTTCACGCAAGGGAATAATATGTTAGGGAATTTACATACAGACCCGGTTTGCATGTCCTTGCTTCGGAAGTGCTCAACAGTAAAATAAAGAAGAAGGGCCTCAACGCTATAAGGCACAGACTTAGTATACTTCCCAAGAACAAGACATTGTACTATTTTCTCTCGATAAATATTCATCAGGTATTGAGGATCTTGTGGCCAAGCCGGTGATTGATACATGGCTCCCAAGTCCTTTCGAGATAGATATTGAAACTGGATTGCTAGACACATCATGCCAAACTGTTGAACAGCCTGGTATTAGTATGGCATATTTAGAAAATGAAGAGTGAGAGTATAGATAAATAGTCCTATAGGACGCTTCAAGAGCTCAGAGTGGATTAAATCGACTTACCAGAATACCCAGCCATATCACTGGTGCTGTAAAGGGGCTTTCCCAGAATCTCTCGTACTATCTAGATCAGTTCCACGTCGTTGAACATGGTAATTCAAAGAAGCGCTTACCTCTTTCAGAAACGTTGAGCTATGGATAATAGCTAAAGATTGATTCAGACGATTGATCCTTCATACTTGATGGAAACTATGCTTACCAGGCGCCATATCCATTGCATTGAAGTATCTGGATATCAGTCGATCCACAACAGTCCTTGGAGGAATGCAAGCAAGTATTTCCTCTCTAGTTGCATGGTTCTTGGCTCCATAAAGCAATTCCGGTCCGTCAGGGCCCGTGACGTTTGTATCAGTAAAGGCACATTGTGCTTGGTTTTCAACGTCGTCGAAGTGGTCCTTGAGCTCAGCAATCTGAACCCATTAGCCAGCAGTCCCATATCATGAACATAAAACTATACTCACCAGCTGCAGTGGATCGTCCCGATCATCGGCACCGCTTTCATAGGAATCGGTTCTCTTTTCGTCATTGTAAGTCGAGAGACTCTTCTTGCAATGTCCGCCAAACCAAGGTTGTAAAATAGCTAATAGGTATTTCTCAGATGCCAATTCAGATCTACCTAGTCGATGCATTCGGCGAGTATGCGGCCAGCGCACTCGCAGCTAATACAACGCTGCGCTCCCTGACTGGAACCTTCTTACCTCTGGCGGGATCGCCAATTGTACAAGGCGCTTGGGCTGGGTCGGGGGAACAGCTTGCTTGGGTTTCCATCTCTAGGATTTGCAATTGTGCCTTTTTTCTTCTGGAAGTATGGAGAACAAGTGAGGAAGAGATGGGTCGTGAAGGTGTGAGTAATGAGGAGAGGTAGAGAAAGGTTTTGCTATAGAGTTCGGGAGTATCTTTGAAGACTGCTAAAAAGGACGAGAAAACTGGGCGGTTATACTGTATGAACATTGTAATACTATCATAATTTGAACATAGACCATAGAATAGACTGGCTGGCAGATTTTATATAGCAAGAAGTATAAATTATGTTCAGTCCTCGCATCTACCTTCAAGTTCGGCTATTAGGGCCGTTCCTAATTTCAAAGATTCCATGGAATAAAATGAGACGGGACCTATGAAAAGCTGTTTCACGGTTCTGAGAAAACTTGGAGCTCTTCGACTAGAAGGATTGAAACATTAAATACGATGCTAATACATCCGAAACCGCATAACATTGGCCTCATTATCTTTGTCAAATCATCGTATCGTCAGTACATTCTGAAAACGATGTGAATCATCCGTAACCATTGCAACTAAAGGAAAATCATTAAATACTCAACTCGTTCCCTTGTCCAAGATTCTAATGTATGGAGCTGGGAAGAGGCCCCTCTTTCCCATATACGCCCCATGGTACCAGTCTCCATTCACATCTTTGACTTCTCTGATCTCGGCACCTTTCGGAAACAGCAACTCATCGTTGGCGTTTTCCGCAGGGTACCAGCTCCAGAGAGCAACGCAAGTCATGCCGATACCCCCATCTGGTGGAAACCCACTCGCAATGCTAATGCCCGGCGCGTTGGTTGGCGCTGTCTTCATCACATCCAAAGTAACGAGCTTGACACGTGCTCCGTCTGCCCAACTCCATAGCTGAAAGTCTAAAAGATCCATAGACTTGAAGGGCTCCTCGTGTAACCCGCGTCCACCTACGAGGTCCTGTACAACCACTCTTCGCTGCCCGCCTCGATTGTCTTGGAAGCCGGCGATAATCATACGATGCCCTTTCAGGCACCGGCGCCAGCCACTATTGCCATTTTCGGCACTGATACGGCGAGATGCAACTAGTTTCGGATAGCAGGTTGTACAGATATCGTAGTCCCCAGGTTGAGTATTAGGCACTTTACTGGTGCAAGAGAAGCAATGATATCGTGTTGAAGACGGCTGAATTGGATAATGGCAGACGTCGCATTTGGTAGAGAAAGTAAGCGGTTTGAATCGCCCAATATCCATAACGCCAGGCCCCGTAAGAATCGTTGCTGATGGCGGCAGTTGCTGTTCATGAGTTGGTGTCAGGGGTTGACCGTCAGATTCCGATGGTTTGAATGTCAGAGGGAGTAGATCGTGCGGGCAAGAGCAACCTTGGTTTACACAGAGATTACAGAAACCCCAGTCGGCCTCATTGCAGAAGTCACAACGCCAGTAACATTCATTTGCCCAGGCCAGGCAATTTGCACAAAACGCACCACTCTGCAGCCTCTTCTGGGGATCGTCGGTAGTGAGTGTCCTTCGACCATCAGCTCCTCCGGGAGCCATCCTAGGCGGGACATAGCGGTTTGCTGTAAGCATATGTGGTCTTTCTGAATCCGCAGGCAACTCTCCAGACTGGGTCAACCTATCCCATTTCGCCCATGCTGCATAGCCAAACCCAAACCAATGTAGACATCCTTGCCCGGATCGGTAGCATGAAAGACAGAGGTTATAATTTCCACCATAGCAGATGGCACAATTGTAGTGGAGATCATACTCAATATGAGGTTTTGCACATCTAGCGCAAGTAAGAGAAGGCTCAGGAAAGAGCTGTGTGCGGGTTCTAGAGCTATGGGATGACGAAGATGTTGGTCTCGTGCCACTCGATAGAGCATTGGCTCTATCCGAAAGAGTGGCCAGTCCATGGTCTCTCGGAGATAACGGGGCAGGCAACATTGCTCGGTCGCTACCAGAATTTGTCGTAGCGGATGGGATCGAAGATGGCACAAATATCTCAGCAGGAGGTTCTGCGCGGGTTCGCGGTTCTGTTGTTGCCGCAGGTGCTGGAAATCCATCTGATCGAGCAAATGCTCGCATTCTGGGACTAGAATTGGGCAGTTTCGGCGATTCTCGAGATCGTTGTTCAACGGGTAACTCGGAGGGTCGTTGGACAGTAGGATCAGTTGAACTTCTGGAGTTTGATGTGACTAAAGGACGGGCAGAAGGTAGGTGGAGTGATTGAGGTCTATCACTCAGATCAGTCTGGGACCGGGCTGCTGGTCTTGCTTCAGCTGCTGCCAAAGGTACAGGAGTGGTCGAACTTCGACGCCCGCTGGTAGTTCTCCTTCTGCGCCTGCCCTCGTCACCAGAATTGACTTCTAGATGTGCAGCATGAGCTGCACTTAAAGATGTAGGCGGCCTGCTTGGCTCATCGCCCTGGCTGACAGCACTGGTAGTCCGAGAGTGAGTTCTTCGCCTTCTAGAAGACCGGCCACCATCATCAACAGACGCTTCCCTTGACTGAGGGGCAGAGATTCGCTCTTCCCTCCTTCGCTCACTCTCGTCGTGCCTCCTGTCTCTTTCTTGCCTCGCCTTTTCGCTCTGTCGCCTACGGAATGCCTCAGCTATCCTCTCACTGATTTGATCCTCCTGGCTCACATCGATGTTTTCCAAGTCTATACCATCTAGAAGTCCTTCTTCCCTAATTTGACGCAGGATCTCCTCTTCCATTTCATGAGAATCAACGTCGGAAGAACTGATTAATGACCGTAAAGAAGACTGATGCTCAATTCGGCGTACTGCCGTCCGACTGGTCTCCTCGTGCCTTCTCCTGCCCTCCTCATTACTACGCCGTCGTCTTCGCTCTTCTCCGCTTTCCGTTCCGGGTCGCAGAGCAACATCGTCCCTAGCCCGTCTACGCTCAGAATCTGCTTCTCGCCGGCGTCTTCTCTCCCGCTCATCCCCACTCCTACCATCTCTACTGACATCCCGACTTGAGTGTGGCCTGGAAGAACGCACCCTGCTATCGTCTCTCCTCCTGCGCTCCCGTCTCGCTTCTGGTGTTTCCACACCGACTTCTCTGAGGCTGAGATCCCTGACCTCGTTCAGCAACCTCTGGTCTTCATCTTCCGCCCTCCTCTCTCTGAGTGTTTTTTCTCTAGCTTCAACCTTCGGCAGAACGTCTTCTCCCGGGGTGTATTTCTTCTTAATATCCTCCTTCTCCTCGGCCGTCTTGCCTTTCGTTGGGTTCGCGGCTAGGAACATCTCTAACAAAGTAGTAACTTTCGCATCGTGGCGCGAATTTCGCACCGGCGCACGACATGATGGACAAGTATATGGAGTTGTGCCGGCAGACAGGGGGTTTGGAGAGTTGCGCGACGCAGTGAGCTGCCAGTTGAACCACTCTTTCAGACAAGAGCCGCAGAAGGTATGGAGGCAGTCGAGGAGAGTGAGGGGTTGATAGAGTACTTCCGTGCAGATCTAGACGTGGAAACTTGTATTAGCATAATGGCAATGACTGGCGCCAAACTCCTCATAAAGACCTATCATGTTGCGCAAAGCATACCCCGTCGCAACATGTGTTGTCGTGTATTGTCTCGTCCGCGCGAAGGTTCGCTGGGGAAAGGTTGGATTGGGGGCCAGCTTACAGAACATGTCAACTCCCTCTCGAGATCCAGCCCTTGATTCTCCGGCTCCATAGCGTTGAACCTTAAACGTGAGATGGATTTGAATAGAGAATATCAACCTCTGAGGCGGGGTATCCCCAGGCTTTACAGTAGCTTTTCATATTCTTGTACACCTGGAAGTTGGCTGTGGCGCTTTGTAGATCTTTCTGCAGGTGATTGGGGCTGAGTGAGGCTGGCTGACAACACAGTACCGTAGATTGGGGCAAATAATACGAAGGCGCAAAAAGTTCTTGGTTCAACAAGTTCCTCTCGTATTCACGCCCAGAAATAATGTGAGTAGATTCCATTGAACTTCAATAAACTTGAAATTTGTTATATCGAAATTTGAATCATTCAGAGAGTTACTGGTGCCGCCTTGCATCCCCACTCAAGGCAAGACCTTCTCAGTTGAGTAGGGTATCTACCTAGGTACTGTACAAGTCTTTTCATAGCTAGTCGTTATTATATAGCAACAGCAAATAAGGTAGCTTCCGCCATTAGCATGCCAAAACGCCAAGCTTAGATCATTAGTAGCTTCCAAAACAACGCTATGCAGGAACCATTAGGTTCCAGATTAGGTTCCAGATATAGTCTCATCATTCATATTCGTCACAGTCTTTGTGGAGGAGGAGTCCGTGTCCGTGCCGTCAGGTTTTCTCCCCACCAATATCTTGACCTTGAACCCAATACCTCGACTATTCTCCGAATCTAAAGCAACACGCCTCGTAGCGTTGACCGCCGCTTCAACTAATTTCACCGCATCTTCCAGTTGCCACCCCATTGTCTCCACAAGAAGTCTCAAAGAAACCCCCTCAATTCCACTGAGCTGCGTGACTAAAAACTGCTTCCCAATTTGCTGAGCCATTGGATCATCTGGCCATATTCCTATAGGTATGGTCTTGCTTGTGGTTTTAGCATCCACGAACCCGAGTTCGGTCAAGCGCTCCGGCTCCAGATGCAACGCTGTCCTCGGCCTTCCTGCCAATATCGAAGCTTCGAGAACCGTGTGTAACCATTCAATAACAACTGGGTGATCCTTGAAGTACGATAAAAGAGCTTGATGGTCGTCAAAATCAATGATTTCGATCCAACCTCCCGGTTTTAGATGGTGGAAAGCTTCCGTATATATGTGTTTCCAGTCCTTGAAAGCGCCTTGCATAGAACGACAATGTATAAAGTCGAACTCATCCTCGTCCCACATCCAGCCGCCTTCTTCTTCTGCGTCATCAATTTCAAAGAAGACGTTCAGTGGTGCGGCAGTAGGTTGTATCTTGGCTATATCCGTTCCTATGATTTCTGTATCAGGGTATTCGTCCCCCATTGCCATTGCCCATTCGCCTGTGCCTGTACCAATATCGAGGATCTTTTGAGGGTTGTCGAGAGGAACAGTTGTAAGTTTCTGGTCCAGCATAAAGAGGAACACACCGTGTAAGATTTGTGTGCGTGTCTGCTCCTCTTCGTCGTTTGGCATGTAATAATCCTTGCAGTATCGTCGGTGATAAAGCGTGGTGTAAGGAATATCATAATCGTAAAGGGAGCGGGTGGAGTTCCTGTAATGCAAACCGATTAGTTATTGCTTGGTCACATAAAATTTACGAAGACAAACACCGTATCTTCATCATCCCGCGGGGTATGAAAAAGTGTCCTGGAAGCACTGTCCAGGAAAGGGCGTTCATAGTTCGACTCGTACTCCTCTCTGGCAGCCTCCATTGGAACGTCGTCGTCAATAGTAAGAGCAATGTCTCCAGGTAGCGAGTCTTCCTCCGGAAGATATTGTCTGTGTCGGTCTCCAACCATTGCAGGCTTAACTGCCGTTAACACGTTTCTTGAGGCAGATGATGAAATTAATTATCTCGGGAGAGTGGCCTCGGCTTCGATTGTCCACCTCTATTTCATGGGGTAGAGTGGGGATTATCATGACAAGAAGGGATAAAACGAGAGCGTCTTGCAAAGAACAGAGTGAACGATGAGAATTAATTGGTATTGGGCTGCAAGGACTTGGAGCATTCAAACCTTGCTGGAGGTGCGTTAGATAATAAGAGGTAAAAGAAAAAGAAAAAGAAGTTTAATAATCCAGTGCGCGAAAGGAGTCGACGCCATACTTAGAGGACCGAGCCCATGCGCCTGGGAAGGCTAGAGGAGGCTCCACCGTGGAGATTTTAAGTTAAGCACTGCAGGGGGCGGAGGAATAGCCCAGTAGCCGGATACTGGAAAGATCAGGAGCAGGAGCCGGAGCAGGGTAGGTGCACCGAGACAGTACGGTACTTCGAAGTACGAGTACGGTTCGGAGTACTGCAGGAATCAGGATTCTGGCAGTGATGAATGAATGTAGAATCCTGAATGCGGGCGCTGGAAGTCCGTACTGGAGGAGAGAGAACAAAAGAAAAGAAAAGAAAAGAAAATACTTCATGGTCGGCGAGGCAGCGAATCAACGCCCATCCCAAGATTCCCAAGCTTGGAGCACGGTTCATGATCTTCGAGAACGTTTCCTTCCCAGCGCACAAAAACACTCTCCGCGAAACCCGCAGCCCAGCGCCCCTATCCTCGGAAATCTTAGGGGGCCCGTTTGAACGCAATCCTCTTCGAATCAGACCTGCAGCTTGCAACCCAGGAGCTGCAATGCGGTGAAGCCTCGCGTGTTCGGTCAGCGAATTGGCTTGCAGGTTGCAGCCTACGGAGTACTGTACATGCAGTACATACTCCGGTATTACCGGTATCTCCAGGAGCAAAAATGGTCGCAAAGATGAGGTCGAGGAGCGAAAGGACAGCGCACCCATCAATCATGACTGCAGTGCTTGTCCTTGTCTTATCCGGCAGACCCGACAAATGCCCCCCGGTTTCATTTCCACGGCGCTGGGTCAGATTACGGGAGATCTCAGCTTAATAATACCGGATGTGGGCATTGTGGGGAGAAACAGGCCACATTATTAGGTGCCTCGAGTATTCGGTACCGTACTCCGTAGGAATGCACTGCTAGTGCTTACTACTCCGTATGTCCTTGTCTTTAAGTTTACGGAGTATCCTCACCGAGCGGTCGAATGTCCTAATGGGGAACACACACACCACACTACAGAAGACGCCTCCCGTTCTTTGGCTTTCATCCTAGTGGATGGAGACGGGGATGGGATTTCGGAATCCTTGTTATGGATTTCACAGCCTGGGGTAATTGTCAGGCGAAGGCCGGTTTTGGGAATGAAGCACCTGGTGCACGGTCCTGATAAATCAATTTGGAATCATTTTTCATGCCAAAGGGACTGGCTGCATTAACTGAAATTGGGTGGGTGGTACTACATGTATACTACACTACCTATTGCATGTTTAATGTTAATAAAGGCAGTCGAAGCGGTTTTCTCTGAATCGTCTACTCCGAATTGTGAGACATCGTTCCCCTCCTTAAATCCTCAAGTTGTCTAAACACCATGCTCTTGCCCAGCACTTAGTCTGGAGTGTTCCGGTTTCTGACATGACATGGCAATCGATGCAACCCGATGATTAATCTGAAGCAAGTTTCTGCAGGATGGTTTCCCAAGATTACTGGTTGAGTGGCTGTTTCCAATGCGGTAGTTCGGTATCAAAGCTGTTTGCGCTTTCCTGTTAAGTCTGTTTTGCTGCAGCTCTGAACCGAATCTTTCATTCTACGTGTACCTCACCGCGTAGCTCAATGTGCTGCATTCCGGGGTGAGGGGTATGCTTTAAAAAGAGAAATAAAGCCGGAAATAAAATATCTATGGTCTCTTTAGGCCATGCGCCAATGGACTCATGATACAGTAGGTCGGAGCTTCATTCCGTGTCATCGGCAATCTCCCCCTTTTCAAATATGACTGCTGTATCCTCTTCATCGTTGTGGTCAGGTCTCTCTGTATAGAATCAGACAGCACCAAAGATTCATTCTTTCACAGTACGTAAAAGTTTCATTTTCAGGGCAAAGGACACGGGGAGAGAATGGCAGACGAGATGTGATAGGAAAGGAAAGGAAGAGGAATGGAAAGGAGACGAAGAAATGAGGTGAGGAAATGGTGTTGGCGGAATGAACGAAACGCAGCTTCCTCCATTGTAAAGCATTCTAAATGCTTCCCAGACTCGCCAATGAGTTTTCTGCTGTCGAACTGAAAAGTACGATAGAGAAAGTGCTTCTCAGTTCCTAATCCAAAACTAGTGAGCTGGGCTGAGGAGGGCTTTTAGGGAAGAAAGGTTATGACGCATTGTCTGAATTTTGTCACAATTTGACACTTGTCAGGATGGAACGAAGAAGAGAAACGTCATCTTGGATATTTTGCCAGAATTATGGGCCATAGTTTGATTCTTCAAGTAGAGCTGAAAATTTTGTTCATGGTCCCGAAAAGTTTAACAGTTAGTTGCATGAGATGAGTGAAGATGGAGGCGATGTGAGGTGAAGCAAGTGTCTGCGAGCAAGTACTCTGTACAATTTAAAGTGGGTCGTTCCTTATCGCCTTATCAAGCTGCATTAGCGGTGAGAAATGACAGAAAGAAAAAATGATTTTTTTTTGGAAAATTGTGACCCCGCATCATCCCACTATACACCACACTATCTTCTTGCCCTACCACCACCTTACCTACTTCTACTTGAGTGGCCTACACCTACCTCATTCAAATCAGCACATATTCCTCAGCACTTTTTCATCCACCAATTAACCCAATCTCAATCAGCAAATCAGACATCATGGCTAAACAAAAGGTGAGAGTTCCTGTCAGAGCTGGGCAATCAATCAATTGATTGTGCGAGTCCGCTCGTGGTGAGTCAGAACTGTAGCTGATAGGGAATCCAGGTCTGTCTCGCATACTCGGGTGGTCTCGACACATCCTGTATCCTCCAGTGGTTGATTGAAGCTGGCTATGACGGTATATACCTCCGCACATCACCCTCAAGCTTTGAGAGCTAATTGATTCCCAGTTGTCTGCTACATGGCCAATGTCGGTCAAGAAGGTACGCGGATCGACCCATTAACGCATTACGAAACATAGCTCCAGACTGACGTTGGAATATCATAGAGGACTTCGAGGCTGCCAAGGCAAAGGCATTGAAGATTGGTGCTGTCGCATGCTACATCGAGGACTTGAGGAAAGAGTTTATCGAGGAGCTCTGCTACCCCGCTGTTCAGTGCAATGCCATCTACGAGAACGTCTACCTCTTGGGTACCTCTCTGGCTCGCCCAGTCATTGCCAGATCTCAGATCGCTGTGGCCCAGAAGGAGGGCTGCTTTGCGGTAAGCCACGGCTGCACTGGAAAGGGAAACGACCAGGTGCGTTTCGAGCTTGCATTCTATGCTCTGCAGCCCAAGATCAAGGTCATTGCACCATGGAGAATGCCGGAATTCTACGAGCGTTTCCCTGGCCGTGATGCCCTTCTGGACTACGCCGCCGCAACTGGCATCCCAGTCAGCAGCACCAAGAGCAAGCCATGGTCCATGGATGAGAACTTGGCCCATTGCTCTTACGAGGCTGGTACGTTGCAACCATCTGTTTCCGGAGGACAATGCTAAAACATAAACTTTCAGGCATTCTCGAAGATCCTGACACCACCCCACCAGCTGACATGTGGAAGCTCGTAAGCAATCCCGCACCATACCCCATATTTTTCGCGATCTGTTGTGGAGTGTAGATGCGATTAAGGCGTTATGCCACCCAATAGCACCCACGGCAGACCTAGTGCCCACATATTTGAAAGAAGAATGCTGATGTAGCGTTGAACAGACCGTGGATCCATTGAAGGCCCCAGATACCCCGGAAGACTTCACCCTCTTCTTCGAGAAGGGACTTCCAGTGAAGTTGATCACGCAAGGCAAGACCGTCACCGGCTCCGTTGAGCTGTTCTTGGAGGTTAACGCTATCGCGCGCCGACACGGTGTTGGGCGTATCGATATCGTTGAGAACCGATTCAGTGAGTCCTTGCTCTGCTACTCGGTCTGATTACTCGCTAATACAACCACAGTCGGTCTCAAGTCCCGCGGATGCTACGAGACCCCAGGTCTCACCTGTCTCCGCAGTGCCCACATTGATCTCGAGGGACTTGTCCTAGACCGTGAGGTCCGTGCTCTCCGTGATCAATTCTTGACCTTCAACTATGCCAAAGTCTTGTACAGTAAGTTTGCCAATATACTAATCTAGTAAAATGAGTTTGTTAACATTGGTCCTTAGACGGTCTCTACTTCTCCCCGGAGCGTGAGTTCCTTGAGCAAAGCATCGTTGCATCCCAAAAGGAGGTCAACGGCCAAGTTCGATGCCGTGTCTACAAGGGATCTTTCTTCGCTCTCGGCCGTAGCTCAGAGACCTCGAAGCTGTATGATGCTTCTGAGAGCTCTATGGATGAGATTGGCGACTTTGCCCCTTCGGAGACCGGCGGATTCATCACCGTAAGTTATGCCCTCGCAGTATTATTTTCCTTTCGGAGCCTTCTCCGGTCTTGTGGAGGGAATACTTTCAACTGTAGCTGTACTGACAATTCAACTAGGTCCAAGCAATCAGACTCAAGAAGTACGGCCAGGCTAAGGCTGATGCTGGTGAGCGTCTATAGAAAGTAGACTAAAATGGTCATGTTTGGATCTTCCGGAGTTTATGCAGGAGCATTTCAAGAAGACTTCAGTTACCAAATGGGGTTATTTTTGGAGGCGGCGTATCTAGTTATTGTCGGGGTTTTTATAGAATGCAAAAGTAATAGAACTATAAGCGCTAGTCCTTAATACGAATCGCAAAAAGTTATGTCCTTATGGGGAGTTCTATGTGGCCCGGTTAATATGCGTTTTGAAGAGAATCTTAATAAACGTGACCGAACACAATATACCTAGGGTGTTGGAATTTGAGGGTCCAGTAATGTCTATATTGTAGAAGGTGAAGTGTCAAGTACGCTAAGATACAGAGTTTTGAGGTGCCAGCTGAATAAGCAATCCAAAGTCCAACATAGGGGAGGGGTAAGGCCAGAGGGGGGGGGTAGGGGGTTTATTATCCTAGATACTCATTGCTCTCGATACGGGTGCAGATTCTTCGTTTCAATCGAAAACAGCCAAATCAGACTGTATTATATCGCTGAAGTCTGGGTGATGGCGATGTGTGACTGACGGATGTGCCTAGCTAGGGACGTACTAGTTAGGTAACTGAAAGGGGGTGGACACGTTAAACCGAACCCCTATAGGTACACGCAGATCATTCAGCCTACGGAGTAAGTGGTTGCTGGATAAAGTTTTACCATATAAAATAGACGTTTTTGAGTACAGTACTCACGAACCAGAAATCTATAAAAAAAACCCACGTTTTATACATGTACGGAGTAGGGGTTCGCTCCGACGTGTCAGCGTGTTCGTGTCCACCCCCTTTATATAGAAACAAGGTTTGCCGAGAAATAAATCCACATCCTAACTGGACTAGGTACAATGCAGCGATCTCCACATTAATACAGGGTATGCTGTAATTTACTTATACAGTACTGGTAGTTGTGCCCCAGATTACTATCGCGGGAATACTCGAGTAGAGCCCGTAAGCCAAGCCAAGTCGACTAGGATGGTCGATTGTGATTATCAGGAAATGGAGGGGAGTTCCAGCGTCCTAGTTGAGTTTCTACTTCTACAGAGTAAATTCAACGTTTCTTTACGGAGGGTAGACAGCCTGCCACTGCACTGCTTCCTGACAGCTATTTTGGTTTCCGTCCCTGGGTACTCGGTACAGTAACTTTGGAAATGCATGTAACTTCGTAGCTGTGGGTTTCAATGGTGGGGAGGGACGCGAAGCTTCGTTATGTGGCGTGTGGATCAGCCCCAGTACGAGTAATCATTGGTCGCCTTATCACCTCCTATACGAGTACTCTGTTCCGACTTGAAAACGGATCATCAAAAAGTATCTGTTCCTTTTGAAAAATGCTGCTCCTCAATACTTGTACCTAGCTTTGACAATGGCAGTTATGCTGTTTACCCCGTTGCGCTGTTTTGAAGCCGTCTGCGCTCTCTTGATCATATACTCGCTTTATTCTATGGATATATTGGCTGTAGCATCTGTAGCTGTGAGTTACCAAGCCGTTCGTTCCTGACTCGGAAGGAATAAAAGCTGATTCTAGCTCCTGTACGGTAGAAGAAGACTTTATACGAAGACCTGGCGAAAACCCAAAGCCATGGCGCAGGTACCGACAGCGGAATAGCTGTAGAACATCCTTCCTCTCCCGAGACAGTATCGATCTCGACGGCCCCTCAAGCCGTCTCCAGTCCGGCGGTTGAAGTTCCCGATACACTTCCTGCTGGAAACTCTCAACTCGACTCCAAACCCCCGCTTATCCTATACGCCTACTCTGAATCAGACACCGCACGAGTCAACATCGAGTTCTTCATCCGCCACGGCCTGCACGCCGCTGCCGACTTCGTCTTCATCATAAACGGAAATACTGATATCGCGGCTATAATTCCAGAGGGGCCAAACATTCGCGTGGTGCAGAGAGAGAATGTCTGCTATGATATTGGGGCGCATGCGGAGGTGCTCACGAAGGATGACCTCTATAAGGGGTACAAGCGCTTCATTATGCTCAACGCGAGCATCCGCGGTCCGTTTCTTCCGTCCTGGTCGCAAGGATGCTGGAGTGACATGTATCTGGGGAAAGTTACCGACGAAGTCAAGGTAAGACCCGTCCGTCCATCTCTTTCAAAAAGAGTCGGAAAACTCGGAAGTCTTAGGAAAAGTGGTATTCCGTAGAAGATGCAGAAACAACGACAGGAACTAATGTTGGAGTTTTAGCTCGTCGGTATGACGGCAAACTGCGTGCCTACGTTCCACGTCCAGTCCATGATCTGGGCTACCGACACAACCGGCCTAGAAACACTGCTCTTTCCCAGCGAGGCCGTCCTAAAAGCCTACGCGCTCAACCCGCCGAAACCCTTCAACAGCGCCAAGGAACAACTCGAGAAACTGCATCCGCAGAAACCCGGTATGAACACTTGCTTCCACGACATGAATTCGGCCGTCACAGCCGAGATCGGGGCTTCGAGTCTCGTCAAGGCAGCGGGGTACAAGGTGGATGCGTTTATGAGTGCGTACCATAACATGGAGAGGTACGAGGAGGTGTGTAATAGTAGCAGGAAAGGGGATGTGTTGTGGGATAAGAAGTATTTTGGCACCAATGTGCATCCGTTCGAGACGTTGTTTATGAAGAGTAATAGGGAGATTGACGAGGTGGGGTTGGCGAGACATTCCGAGTGGGTGGCTGAACGGGGATATAGCAGTTATGACTTCTGCAAGGTAATGGAGATGCCTGCATTGTCGGGTGGAAATGTTTGAGAAACTGTAGATCTTGAAAGTGCTGGGTGGAGTTGTACAGAGGTCTTTTTGAAGGAAATGTTTCTGGGAAAAGGCGTTTGGGAATCTAGTTTTAGTGTGTATAGGATGATACCAAGGGCATAGCAAAGAGCATAGCAAAAACACCATGGCGGCTTACAGGCCTCTGTAAAATAGGCTTTTGTTTGTATTTTGCTTACAAGATTAGAGATTGAACCTTGTTCTCTCCTTCTCCATATGCGCCTTCCATTGCCATTGAACGGCATCATCGCCTTCACTTCCTGCTCTGCCAATTCCTTTATCGACCCTCCTCAGCTTAAGCGTAAATCTTGGTCCTAGCTCCTGTAGCCCTGCTCGGATCTCCTCGACACCCTCCACTTTCTTGCCATCAGGTCCAACGACACTCTTCTCCGTCTCCCGCTTGTCTCTAAACACATATCTGTGTCTTCTGACAAAGATATAATCTCGCTGGTTGTGTAACGTGACGACTTGTCTTCCCTGCAGCTCTGGCTGGGGCGGGAAGAGATTGAGAAATAATTTCGCAGTCAACAGACCCAGTGGAGTCTTGAAGTTGTTCAGTATCAATTCTGGATAGTGATTTGTGGGATTTCCGTGGCCGGGCAACTTCTTTCCTTCAACCCAGTTGGCAATGGAGAAATGGCAGGTAGGTCCGGAGGGTAGATGGACGATTGTTAGGCCTGTGGGCTTTTTGGAATCTTCTTTGAGAAGAATTACAGAGGTGTAGTTGCGGTTTGTAGCGAACTTTGATATTTCTCGCAGGGAAAATTTGTGTCCATATCTGTGGGAGGAGCGGGGTACGTAGGTGCTGTGTGGAAAGAGAGTGCAGAGGAGTTCCGCTTCATGATGGAG
This sequence comes from Lachnellula arida, assembly GCA_007821475.1. Taxonomy (NCBI): domain Eukaryota; kingdom Fungi; phylum Ascomycota; class Leotiomycetes; order Helotiales; family Lachnaceae; genus Lachnellula; species Lachnellula arida. The sequence goes on along the minus strand of QGMF01000001.1, from coordinate 93,481 downwards.
AGTCGTGTTGAGAGATGTTGTAAGGAGGATCTTGGGGATTGGAGGAGGTTCGTCGGAGAATAAGGTTGGGAATTTGAGAGCCAAAGAGGAAGGTGTAAGGTCGAGATTGGTGCTGGTAGTGGATGGAACATTGGAGGGGGCATTAGATGATGCTCGTTGCCTCTGCCGGGATGATTTGGTGTTTCCTTCGTCGTCCTCCTCGTCTTCTGATCCCGAATCCAACATACTATCCACATCATCTTCCTCTGTATCTTCTAAAGGCTCTTGCTCAGCAGCTTCTGCTTCCTCAATGCGCCTCCGCTTCAATTGTGCCACATCGACACTGACACCAAGTCCGTCATCATCCACCTCATCCCAAACACGCTTGTTATCGATCGTGTGGGGAATGTTCCTTGCCAGTCGTTCCCTCCTCAGTTCCGGATCTTTATCCTCTTCTCGTTTCCTCTTGAAGCGTTCATCCCGTCGAAGACTGTCGCGGGCTTTCTTTTGTTTGACGTGCAAATCTTGTCTCTTGAATTTATTGCCTGTTTTGAAGGGCAACGAAGCCTTTGAAGACAAGGGTTTGACTCTTTTGGAACCCATATTGCGTGAGTTGTTGTGTATTGTATGTGGGGTTGTTTAAACCTCGCGGGACTTTTTCTCTAAAAAATTCCTGGAGCTGAAGATCCTCGCCGGATCAATTTGTTTTTCCGGGGTCTCTTCTCGGACTCGGTGCACGTCCGCACATCCCACCCAAGGCTGAAAAGGCGAGCGAAAGAGTCATCTTCAAAGCAACAAAAGAAACGCACAACATTGCCCCCAAACCACTCCCAATTGAGTCACTCCGACTTCAATTGACTCTCCTTAAAGTGAATGCGCCGCCTCTGCAGCTTCGGTCGTTCTACTTCTACTTCTACTTCTACTTTTACACTACAAAAACTTTTACCACGATTCGCAGGTCGACAATTTACTACAACAAGCCCACACAATAAATACGAACCGCCAAACTTTAAGAGCAAACAGGAGCCCATCATGGCAACAACTACTCTGAAGGGTCAGCCCTTTGACAGGCCGATTCTCGACTCCATGCTTAGGCGGCGCATGTTCTATACTCCCTCCTTTGAGATTTATGGTGGCACTGCCGGCCTTTACGATTACGGCGTAAGGATAACTGGCTCTTTGTTTTCACCCTGCCCTCCTCTGTTATGTTTCGTCTATGAATTTCCTAGATTTGAATATAGGCACCCTCTATTCCCGAAATCATCTTGGATAGGAAACAACTGACTCCCCCTTCATCTAGCCGCCGGGCTGCGCTCTACAAGCAAACATCGTCGATTTATGGCGCAAGCACTTCGTCTTGGAGGAGGATATGCTGGAGGTTGATTGCACATCCTTAACTCCTGCTGATATTCTCAAAACGAGTGGCCACGTAGACAAGTTTGCCGACTGGATGTGCAAAGACCCGAAGAACGGCGAAATCATTAGAGCGGATCATTTCGTCGAAGAAGTCCTTGAGGCTAGGCTGAAGGGCGATAAGGAGGCTAGAGGTGTGACTGTTGAGGAGAAAGAGGCAGACCCAAAGAAGAAGAAGAAGAAGGGCAAGGCTGCAGAGGCTGTCAAACTAGACGATGCTGTGGTGGAGGAGTACGAGTCAGTATTGGCACAGGTAGGGCTATGTTCAGAGATATTAAGCAACATACGACTGACAAATGTAGATTGACAACTACAATGGTGAAGAGCTGGGTAAACTCATTAAGAAGTGGGAGCTCAAGAACCCCACTACGGGTGTTGAGCCTCTTCCTCCTGTAGCATTCAACCTGATGTTCCAGACTACCATTGGTCCGAGCAGCAATGCCCCTGGTTATCTTCGACCGGAGACTGCGCAAGGCCAATTTCTCAACTTTGCAAAGCTTCTTGAGTTCAATCAGCAACAAATGCCCTTCGCCTCCGCTTCCATTGGCAAGTCCTTCAGAAACGAGATTTCACCCCGCGCTGGTCTTTTGCGTGTCCGCGAATTCTTAATGGCGGAGATTGAGCACTATGTTGATCCTGAGGGTGGTAAGAAACACTCGCGCTTCCACGAAGTACAGGACGTCGAGCTTGTCCTTTTGAATCGTGACACCCAACTAGCCGGTCAAACAAAAGTCGAAAAGGTTACAATCGGCAAGGCTGTTGCTGATGGCACTGTCGACAACGAGACCCTAGGCTACTTTTTAGCCCGTATCCATTTGTTTTTGAACAAGATTGGTGTGGATCAATCGAAGATCAGATTCAGACAGCACATGGCGAATGAGATGGCACATTATGCTGCCGATTGCTGGGATGCTGAATTGCAAACCAGCTATGGCTGGATTGAGTGTGTTGGTTGTGCAGACAGAAGTGCCTACGATCTCACAGTGCACGCGAAGAAGACTGGTGCACCCTTGATGGTTCGCCAAAAACTAGAGACCCCTATTAGTATTACACAATGGGAGGTTGAGCTGAACAAAAAGCTGTTCGGCCCGCAATTCAAAAAGGATGGCAAGGCGGTTGAAGCTGCTATCGAGGCATTATCACAAGAACAGCGCGAGTCCCTAGCCCTGACTCTAAGCCAGGACGGTAAGATTACTGTTGAGGTTGCAGGTGTTGGTAACGGCAAAGTTGAGATTAGCAAAGACTTGCTTGTCATCGAGAAGCGAACTCGAGTTGAGAACACACGCGAGTATACGCCAAATGTCATCGAGCCATCGTTCGGTATTGGTAGAATTCTTTACTGTCTTTTCGAGCATAATTACTGGACTCGAGCGAGTGATGGCGGCGATGAAGCACGCTGTGTAAGTTTCGATTATCCAACTTGAACGAATAACCACTAACATAACCAGGTACTTTCATTCCCTCCTACAGTAGCACCTACCAAGGTTCTACTCGTTCCTCTGTCTGGTCATGAGAGCTTCAAGCCTCTTCTAAAGTACCTGTCACTTAAGCTTCGCTCTTTGGGTGTTTCAAGTCGAGTCGATGACTCTTCGGCGTCTATTGGCAAGCGATATAGTCGGAATGACGAATTGGGTACACCCCTTGGTATCACTATTGACTTCCAGAGTGTCAACGACAAAACCTACACCCTTAGAGACCGAGATTCGACAAAACAGGTCCGAGCAGACGAGGAGACTATTCTTGCAGCTATCAAGTCGTTGGTCGAGGGTGCGAAGGTCTGGGCGGATATCGAGAAGGAATTACCCGCATTTGAGGGTCAAGAGGCCGATCTTCCAGTCCGCTGAGGTATTGACATATTGAATGTGTAAGGATTTGAAGGTTTTGTAGATCAGCCTAAGGGGTAAAGGGGTAGAACAGCAATTTGCAGATGAGGTCTGACTTGCCTTTCTACTGTAAACATCTGCTGGATTTCACGTGGATAAACAATTAAAGAAGTCTTTACTTGGTAATACCTAGCTTCCAGGGAAAGGAAAAAGTTCAATACCACACAAGATGCATAGATCTTACACGATGACAACATCGAGCAGTATGAACCATCAGCCTGCAACAAAAGCCGCTCACATAATGCCTGCCCATGTGCAATTGAAGTCATTGAACAGAACAAGAAACAATCAGGGGGTCATGCATTTCTGCGACGATTCCGCCCGTCAGAAACATCACAACGCTCCTACGGCTTTGTTTCAAGGTCTTTCTGCATGAGTCAGTGACGTTTACAAAGCGCCATCGGATATATTTCTTTCCAGAAATCAAGTCTTGCGTCGGCGCATGTCAGGCTACCTACTGTAACTCAAATGCGAGTGGTGATCGTAAGGGGCTGGTGAAGGATTCGGTGGTTCTAAGCCTTGCTGTACATACAGTACATGGAAAAATAGGGGTTCATGGATCGTCTCCGTTCTGAAACTCTGCTTGATTGGGCATGAAATCGGTGCCACGAATAGATGAGGGGAAGACTAGATGGCAAGAGACTTCTTTCTCTCTACTGTATCATACCGTACTCGTAATTCGTATGGTAATAAGTCTACCACCACGTATTGAAGATATACCGTATCCTAAAACCTTCCATTGATACAGTTTAAAAGTGCATGCTCCTGTTCCCCAACCATTCATTCCCTGCGAGAGAAGTCGATCTCACAGAATACTCCGTAATGCCCCTCTTGCCCCATCATTTCCCCTGTTCCCTTGCTAATTTACCTAGCGTCTATACCTATTGCCCCTGCCCGTGCCGTAGCGTAGGTAGGCATTGCCTTCTTGGCTCTAGCGCTTGGGTGCTTCAGAACAGACAAGCGAGGCGAGTCAACTGCAGGCGCCTCAACTCTGTGCAATCCTTCCAACTGCCTGACACTATCCATCAACACCACGACATTTCCACGCCCGCCTCCAGTACCGTACACGGGGCCGATGCAGTGCGCATTCTCCTAACTCACTGAGAGCTTCCCCAACGACGCTGGACGCTGGACGCTGTGCGACTCAGGACCTGCGCCTTCGGTCGAGGCACGGCGAGAGGCCCCTCCTGCGACAGATCGAGCCTCACGATACAAAAGACTATCTGCCCATAACGACCTTGAGGGCGACCTGTATGTCCTCAGCATCTGCTATCTGCCAATTGTGCATGCAGCCTTGCGCCGGAAGCTAATTGGGGCATCTTATGCAGGACGAGCAACGATTTCTTTTACGATACCCCGCCACGACCTTCGCTCCTCGAGTCCCAAGTACTACGACTACAGTTCTAGCATAATTTCGTACCTCCTTGAAAATGGCTTCACAAAACAGGTGCGTTCATTTGTTAGCTTTGTATTGACTTTGATATGTCCCAACCAGTGGAGACGCGACGGGTCTAAAGTGGGCCGGTATCGAGGTTGCATGCCTGGGCTAAATTCGCTTTTATCTGCACAACGCCGCTCGATACTCGGCCCAGCAATAGTCATCTCCTTTATTGTTTTAAGTATGGATGGTTGCTAACAAGTATCTACAGCATCTACACCCCGGGCCAGTTCATGAACCCCGGACCCGCACCACGACCTCCCACTGATCGCCCCAAACTTAACCTTACTCCCTCTACAGCAAATATTCCCGGTAATATGTCCCAGATGAGCCTCGCCTCACCCATATCAAGAAGTGTGTCATCATCTACCTACACCGGATCAACTGTTTCCCTGCCTGGAGGGGCAACCTCGACCTACTCAGGATCCACTGTTTCCTTGCCTCTTGCGAGACAACAAACCAATATGACCGGCCAAGGCGGGGTGGCTATTATCAAGGAAGGGTGGGCGACTGTCAAAGAGGGCAAAAACTTCATCAGCCCTTGGAAGCAGAAGTGGCTCATATTGCGAAAAGAGGCGCTTGATTTTCATAAGACTGAGGGCGGCAAACTGTCATATCAGATTATTCTCAAGGACGTATTAGGTGTTTCCCGCGTAGAGGCCGCTGGTACCATTTTCGAGATCAAGCGCGCCTTGAATGGCTCATCCAATAACCCAGGCGACGATGACGGATATTCACGGACTCTTCAGATCAAGGTTAAGGGCGACGAAGACTTGTACGAATGGATCGATTTCATATACGCGCGTTGTCCTGGCATGGGAGGTGTCAGCAACCCAACTAATTTCAGCCACTCTGTGCATGTAGGCTTTGATCCTCAGACAGGTGAATTCGTCGGCCTTCCCCCGGAGTGGTCGAAGCTACTGAACTCGTCTGCCATCACAAAGGAGGATTATGAGCGCAACCCACAGGCGGTTTTTGAGGTATTGGAGTTCTACTCAGATATCACCAAGCGAAACCAAAACCCAAGCCAGTTCCCCAGCCTCACTCCAACGCCCCCAATCACATCGGGTCCAAACAAGCAACTTGGTTACGGTTTGAGTGGCACTAATGTTGCTCCACCACGGCCCGCTCCCGCCCAGCGCAACAATAGCTATGGCACCCCCCAGCAACAAGCTGTGAATGCGCCTCGGCGACCAACACCACCCGAGACTCAACAGCAGCGTCAGCAAATGCAGCAAATGGCGTCAAACTATGTTGATCCTCAAACACGTGAGGACCAACGTCAGAAGCAACTGGAGGCTCAGCGCCAGCGTGATCGCGAAATGGAGGAGCAAAATAGACGGGATATGGAAGCGTACAATGCTTCTCTTCCCAAGACTCGTGTCCCATTGGCTAAGCAGGAGATCGGTGGTGGATATGGTAGTAGCGGCTCTGCTTCCGATCGATACAACCCATCGCGAGCTGCACCCCCTACACCAGGTACTCGCCAACCTCAGCAAGCACAAGCGCCACAATCCCTTAGGACCCAAAGACAAGCTCCGAGTGCGCCGGCTCCCAGTAGCCAGAGCCGACCTCCATTGGGGAACCAGCAAAATTCCTCTTCTCGTGATCCAAATGGAGACAATCGCTCCCCAGCAAGACCCGAGCAAAACGCACAACGCAATCAAGACCCCCGCTACCAAAATGGCAATACACAGCAAACTCAGGCTCGTGCGCCTCCTAGTAATCAGAACTCTCCTCCATCTCGCCTACCTGCACCTGTTAATCAAATCAAACCCCTCAATGTTGGTAATAAGCAACAACCTGGAGCGGGTGCCAATGGTATTCAGCAGACCGACGCCGTCAAGGCTGCGGAAGCTGCCCTTACATCTAAGCCAGCAGTGACTGAGCGAAAACAGGATGTTCGCATGTCTACGATGACTGAGAATGAGGTCATGATCAAATTGAAGGAGGCCGTGTCTAAAGACGATCCTAACATGTCTTACTCTAAGCAGAAGAAGATTGGGCAGGGTGCATCTGGTTCGGTGTACGTTGCGAAGGTCAAAGAAAACCCATTGTCAAAGATCGCCCAGGGGGTCATTGCACAGCAGGGTAGCAAAGCTCAAGTTGCTATTAAGCAGATGGACTTGGCGCACCAACCAAGAAAAGAGTTGATTGTCAACGAGATCATGGTCATGAAGGACAGCAAGCACAAAAATATCGTCAACTTCCTTGATGCTTTCTTGCGCAATAACTTCACCGAATTGTGGGTTGTTATGGAGTATATGGAGGGAGGTGCTCTGACTGATGTCATTGACAACAACCCAACTATAACCGAGGACCAAATCGCCACTATCTGTCTTGAGGTAAGCTACTGAATGTTCAAGTAGAACGGAAGCTAACCCAGTCACAGACTTGCCAAGGTCTTGAACATTTGCATCAGCAGAGCATTATCCATCGTGATATCAAGAGTGACAATGTTCTTCTTGATGCGCGTGGCAACGTCAAAATCAGTGAGCAGCATCGATTCCTGCTCCTCGTATATCTTACTAATCTAGTTCAGCCGATTTTGGGTTTTGCGCCAAGCTTACAGAGTCCAAGTCAAAGCGTGCTACCATGGTTGGCACGCCGTACTGGATGGCTCCCGAGGTCGTCAAACAGAAAGAATACGGTCCCAAGGTCGACATCTGGTCATTGGGTATCATGGCCATCGAAATGATCGAATCTGAGCCGCCATATCTTAACGAAGAACCACTGAAAGCGTTGTATCTCATTGCAACCAACGGTACACCCCGCTTAAAGAAGCCAGAGAAACTCAGCAAGGAGCTAAAGGCATTCTTGTCCGTTTGTCTCTGTGTCGATATTCGAAGCAGAGCTTCGGCAGCAGAACTTCTTCAGCATGACTTCTTGAAGCACGGATGCACTCTATCCAGTTTAGCGGACCTGCTTGCTTTCCGAAAACAGGGGAAGTAAATGAGCCAAGATACAATATTGAGAGCTGCGAATGACGATGTTGAAGCTTTGCTATAGCCTGGCATCGGGAGAACAGAACAGAGAAACCCGGTTTATATTTCTTTTCACTCCTTGCAGGCCAAAGGCATTATTCAAAGTGGTCATAAAATCTGATCAGCATGAATTCCCGGCGTTCAGGTTGGCTGGCTATACTTTTATGCTACATATAGCAGCGCATCTTGTGTTTTGCATAATAGTTTGTTTTACAGACTGTCTCTGCGCCAAATAAATGAGGATATGGGATAACGAAATTCGGAACGAAAATGGCGCTAGTAGGTAGAATGGAAAGAATGCCTATAGAACAGAACCTCGCTTCTTACGCTGTTATGTGGTGATTTGATTAGTCGGTTCAAGCAAAGACTTGATTTACTCGTATACCTAGAAAATAATATGACTGTTTCATGAGATACTGTAATTCAATTTAGCTCTTTGATATATAGTGCAAGCATTCTATTGTATTTGCATAGAGTAGTTACAAAAGTAAAGACGAGACTCTGAAGAGCCTGGGAGAGGGGCCGGGCCATGGTCTTAGTCTTGGTGTAACATCACACTAATTCTGTAATGTGATGTTTCCAGTTTAGTGTCGGACCTCGGCGTTTCTTTCTTCAGGGGTGACTATGACCTCCCATTGGTCCAGAACTATGTTCATTCAAAGTCTAGATCCCATCCCATCCCAATCCCAATGAGGCTTGATTTGACTTGACTCGACATCTGTCAACACCATTTTGCGCCCTCAACTTGCGACTATTCGAGGTGCAAACCTACACACTCCGTCCAGGGTCTCTGCAAGCAAGGAAACAATGGCGCCCTTAATTCCTATAGCGAAAGCGACGCTCTCTTATCCGCTTTACGCTTGCGATTTCGACCCTCTCGACTCCACGCGACTACTGGTAGGAGGTGGAGGAGGGGCAGGAAGAAGCGGTGTAGGAAACAAAATCGTGAGTAATTCTAAATTTCTGGGTCTTGTCAGACTTGGTCGCATGCTAATTAATGGTCAATAGACGCTTCTAGACACCTCAAAAGCCAGCGAAATCGAAGAGGCTGCGGAAATCGACCTGAGTAGAGACGAGGACAATGTTACCAGTCTTGCTGTTGGCCAGCAGAATGGCAACACGACTCTGGTATTTGCTGGAGTTAATTCCAGTCCGGAAGATGTGGCAGCGGGGAAGAATCTACATTTCCGCGTCTTCGGGATAGAGGACACTACGCCAAAAGCGAAGAGGAAGGGAAAGGGTAAAGCGAAGGCTGAGCCAGAGACAGAGGCGCAGAAGCCTGCTGTGAGCACTATTACGGAGGTTTCAAGAGTATCGCTCTTTCAGGGGAAGGATAAAGACGCATACCAAAGATTATTGCGACTGTCGAGACCATTCCCGAATCAATCTCAGCTGGGAGCTGTTGCGACGGGGCTAGAAAGAGAATGGGAAATAGTTCTATTCAACGCTTCGACAAAGTCACCACCAACTAAAATAGGGAGCATCCTACCCCATAAGGAGGCTGTAGATGTTGATTTCCTACATTCTGGGCAGGACGAATTCCTGTTTGCCTATTGCGATGTCCATGACATATACGTCAAGAGAATAACCAAAAGCGACAATGCGGAGCCAAGTCTTGTCTATATTACACCAGGCTCAAGAAGCACGGAAAAGGTGACTGTACCTGCTTTCCGGGCAATGAGATGGTTGACAAAAGACCTCCTTCTCATGCTCACGAATATTCACGGCAACGCCGGAGTGGTTCTTCAAATCCTTCGAACACCTCCAAGCGGCACAGGTCAATCTAGAATTGCACAGTCTGCCAGGCTGCCATCGCAATTGTCGAAAGCTACCGGCCTAGCGGTTGCAAACCTGACGCCTCCTGTAGAACCTTCTGCGCCGCAAGATTACACACAGTTTGTTATTGCGGTCGCAGGGCAAGACTTCTCTATCTCGCTCTTCAAGGTTGACCTCCAAGTTGAAGGTAGCGTCTCTTTGCCCTCGGCGATTAAGCCTTTCCGAACTTTGAGCGCCGTTCATCCCTTTACAATCACCAGCCTTAACTTTTCCAACTTTACCCCACCAACACATCCCATTACCGCAAGCACACCACCTCAATACCTGAAGTTAGCAAGTGTGAGTGTCAACAATACGGTCGTTGTTCATACACTCCCGCTCTTCCCCGTACCTCTATCCATGAAACTTGGCCAATCGAGGACTCCACGCTATGTCGTTGCTCTTCCCTCCACCGCGGCAGCCTGGGGAATGGCCATCGTAGTATCGACACTTGCTATCCTCCTCGGTGCAGTCTTCATTCAAGGGCTCCTCGAGGTTAGAGGCGGAGTCCCTGTCTGGATCAATGCCAGGAACCACGTACCTCTTAGACTACAAGAACTAGTAGGAAGGCCTTACGAATTCCCGTCAGGCTATAACAGCATACCTACATCAGCGTCCTCGGGGTACAATCACCACCTAGGTGTCCCCACAGATTCATCCGAGAGTGGATCTGCTTTAAGACTCCCTAAATTCTTCGAGAAGATGAAAAGCGGTGCACCAGATGATGTCTACGTTATCACACATTACGATAGTCCAGATGGCCAAGACAATGGTGTAAAGGCACATCTACACGACGAGGAAATGCATGGACCTCACGGCGGGAAGACATGGGATGATATGCAGCACGAACAGAGAGAAGGCTGGAAGAAGAAGCTCAAGGAGGCTGGCTATTGGGCTGAGGATATGGGAGAAACGCTTTTGAAAGGCGTTGTGTTTGGGGAGTTGGCTGGGGCGGTTGGGCAGGCTGTTGGTGGATGAGGGCTTCATTAATGACATGACATGGATGGAGAATGACTGTATACTATACTATTATAAGTAGCTCAAAGCAAATATATGAACGATACCTTTTGTACAATTCGCCTTCACTGCACCGCAGAACTGGTATCATACAGCAAATACAACCAAAGGAAATATTATATTTTCTTTCTTACACCGCTGCGCCAAGTTTCCAACTCAGAAGTCACGCCAACCTCGTGTACTGTACAAGTATCTGCCGCTCCAATCAGCACTAGTTAGTTGTATGAGGGGATCCCCGTTGCGGAGACAGGAACAAGACAGGAACAAGAAGCGGGGTCTTATCGGCACACGTCACTACAGTACAACCTCTTCCCCATCCCCCAAATCATTCCTCATACATATTCTAGAAAGCGATAATAAATAATATCACATCACTTATTAGCCTTGAAGTTCAAGAGCAAGTAATTAAACTATCTATCTATCTACTCGAGTATTTTGTTTGAGTGGAAGTGGACCCGAGATATTTGCATGTAGGTACCTAGGCAATTTCTGCAGAATGATGCGGGGCAGGCACCCCGCAGCTACACAGTTCCTGGTACGGGGTATGCCTGCATGCAAGGTAAGGCAAGTTCGGAACATCTCTCATTGAGGTTTTGGTACTATACTGTACCTTGCTAGGATTGTAAAATCATGTACCGTACTTCATCCAGTGCATGATGTCAATCAATAGCGGGCGGGGTATCTTTATAAAAGGGGATACATCACCAGCATGTACAGCAGCACAGCTCCCCCGGATTCTACAAATTGTGAATATTCCAGGTGCCATAACATAGCGATAAGATAAAGACGAAAACAAGCGTCGAAAATGGGGGTATTCGGAACTTTCATCTTGGTAGTAAGTGCCTTGTTTGCGTTGGGTGTTCGGGCTGTGGATAATGGGCTGGCCATTACGCCTCAGATGGGCTGTAAGTCCTCCTCCTTCTCTTCTGAGACGCAGCGTACAGAACAGATTAGATTGGCTAGGCTAAGCTAATGTGTTCAAGGGGATAACTGGAACGCATTCGGCTGCGACGTCTCCGAAGACCTGCTGCTGCAAACCGCAGAGCTCATCGTAGACTACGGACTCAAAGACCTAGGGTACCACTACGTGATACTGGACGACTGCTGGTCCGCGGGCCGCAACGCCAGCAACAACCACTCTCTCATTGCCGACCCGCAGAAGTTCCCCAGCGGCATGGCGGCTGTGGGGGACCGGCTGCATGCGCTGGGCCTGGGCTTCGGCATGTATTCGGATGCGGGCAAGTATACGTGTGGGCAGTATGCGGGCAGTTTGGGCTATGAGACGGTGGATGCGCAGACGTGGGCGGCGTGGGGCGTGGATTATTTGAAGTATGATAATTGTTATAATGAGGGGTATGCGGGGAATCAGCAGATTAGTTCCGCGAGGTACGTTATGTGATGTGATGTGCTTCAAGAAACCTTTGGGTCGTTAGATGAAGTGTGTGCGGTACGGCTGGCTAACCTGAACACACAGATATCGGACGATGGGCGATGCTCTCAATGCTACTGGACGTCCGATTCTGTACTCGCTGTGCAATTGGGGAGAGGACTATCCTTGGAATTGGGGCTCGACGGTGGCGAACAGTTGGAGGATATCCGGGGATGTCTATGATAATTGGGATTTATATGATGCGCGATGTCCTTGGTGAGGATGCTGACTTTCTGGCAGCTCGGTTTCTTGGGAAAACTAACAATGGGTAGCGATGGACCTAATGCTTTCAACTGCGAACTTCCGGGTTTTCATTGCTCGATTACGAATATCATGAATAAGGCATCCTTCATTGTGTCCAAAGCCCAACCTGGCGCGTGGAACGACCTCGATATGTTGGAGGTGGGGAACGGAGCAATGACCGATGCGGAATACGTTGCTCATTTCAGCATGTGTGAGTGTCTCATTTCCTTTTATCTTGCAAAGTAAACACGGCTGGCTTACTTGGATTACAGGGGCCGTGGTTAAGAGTCCTCTGATCATGGGAAACGACATCCGAAGCATCGCGCCCAAGGACCTCTCAATCCTATCCAACGCCGCCGTGATTGCAATCAACCAAGACCCGAGCGGGAGCAGCGCAGCAAGACGATGGATGTACGAAACGAACGAGATTGACAGCAACGGCAAAGCCGCTCTCCAGATGTGGTCTGGGAGTCTGAACTCCACAACCGGCGGCGATTATTCAGATATGGTGGTTCTGCTCGTGAACGGCAACAGCGCTACGACAGTAATGAATGCATCGTTGGCAGATATATTCATCGACAGTGGCCCGTCCGGCACAGCGAAGCAAGTGAAGATGTCTTGGGGGGTGTATGACTTGTGGGCGAACCGGATGTCGGATGAGGAGGCCTCTGCCATTATCTCCTCCTCTTCGGATGCAGGCAACGCAACCACTGGGTATAACGCTACGACTGTTGGCGCTGGCAGATATAATGCTACGAAAACCAGTTACGCTGAGGGTTTAGCGCAGAATAGTTCGCTGTTGTTGGGTAATCTGACGACGACGGTTCAGCCTTCAGGGACTATTGTCGCAACGGTGGACCCGCACGGGGCTGCGTTGTTTAGACTAAGAGCTCTTCCCACAGCGATTCGGAAGAGAGACGAGCTGTAGTCATTGTGGTATTTACCAAGAAAGAATAGGAAATAGTTAGAATTAGAGTGATATCCGTGAAAAGCTTGGAATGTCATGTAGCCCTGCAGTGGCACATATATAAAGTCCTGTTTCGTCGAAGTGCATACTCAGCTTTGAGTAAATCCCGCATTCTAACACCAGAGCCTCTGAATATAAAACCATACACATCTCCTCACCTTGAAACCCCACCCCAGCAGAAATCCACAATAAACAACAACATGGCAGGCGCTCCTTCCCATCCTACTCTCGAACAGCATGCTAATATACTCATTACAGCCATCCTCGCCCCCCAAGAGCAAAGAAAAGCCCTATCGCGTGTACACAGATGCAGCAACGGAAACCCCTATGGAAACAACAAGGCCCCTCTTTAACCTGCTACTCTGCTCGCACCCATACTGCGAAAAACACAAAGGAAGGGACAGAAGAGGGGATCTGCGATCAACCATGTAACCTACTACTGGAATCATAACATCCCGAACATCTACCCAAGTTTGTACGATCGAGAAAGAAAGCTTGGGAATGGGAAAGGGAATGGGAAAACAGAAATGGTTGCATGGGATGAGGTTCTGCCTGCTGAGGAGAACGGCGGTTTGGGATTTAGAGAGGGTGTGAGGAGAAATATGTAGTGTAGTGTAGAGTGGATTTGTGAATGTACGGACGGACGGTTGGAAATGTTGTTTGGGCAGTCTATGGATCTGGTAAGGGGGTTGGGAAGGATGAAGACGAAGACGAGAATAAGAAGCTGAATCAGAATAAGGGGAACGAGGACGGTATTTCATCGCTCCGAGGTGGCACAAATGGATCAATAACTCGACACCATTACGTCTAGAGTACATCTGCCATCTCGATTTAAGGGTTCTTCATATGAGAAATAAACATATCTCTCACTCAAGTCTCTCCTTCTTCTTCTGACAGGGGGACGCAGAAAGGATAATCCCAGCCAGCACTGCCGGATTTCTATTCTGGACCACTAGTACAGCACTAGCCCCGGCATACAAGTACGGAGCATAATGGTACTGGTACGGAGTAATTGTACTCGTACGAGTATACCTAGTGTAGATCTCAACACGCGCCCCCACGTGGATTAATGCCGCCAGTGAGCTAGCCCAGCAATGCAATGTACGGAGTAATAAAACGCGAAAAGATTTCGCCGTCTCTGGAGTGGAGGCTGTGGAGCATTACCAGGCTAGGCCAGGGATGCTTTACAGTACGACGCTATGCTGTGAATCACCGTACCTGCACCTTGCTCCTTCGCTCCTTCTTGGATTCAGGGGGTTTTAAGCGAGCGAGCGAGCGAGCGATTTGAGATGAAGAGGAAGCGCATCTCGGGAGGACCGAAGCGCTTTCCCATTTCTTGGGACGGGACGGCAGGAGATCGGTAATGCCGTATGGATGTAGGTAGGTAGTAGGTAGTTTTGAAAGAGGTTCTAATAGTGGATGATATGATTGAAGTGGGTAAATCCTTGATTCTACATGTATGTCATGAGTAGTTGCTCTGGGTCTGCTGAGGGAAGCATCTGATTAGTCTAGATGGCTGTAGTGGAGTGAGTTAAATACAGAGGTAAGAGTAAGGGCTTGATACACCAGTATTAGATGTGGATCTCTATAAACTCCACATCTGCTAAAGCACCTAATCGTCTGATGGGAATAGCCTTAAGCGAGGCCATGTAAAGAAATGAAATTCCTCTATGGTGAGATGGTACGGTATCGGATTTCGGAATGCTAGTTTACTGGTAAATTACAAGTCTGCATTGCCGCTACAAAAAAGGAGATTCATTATTCATGGGGAACTGTCAAAGTCAAGCTCTCATTATTTAGTCTAGGCCTAAATAAGACTAGTACCCGTATATTTCGCAAACTTTAGAGTTATCAAGGGTCTAAGGGGTTTGAGATTAGTCCTAAAGCAGCTGAGCCACTCCACCTACCTCCCCCCTTTTCATTGTCGTTACAGTAGTAGTAACGCCCCCACGTTTACAGTACATTATGTACTTCGGAAGGAGCACCTCAGCACGCACACCTGCAAATCCTGTACAACCTTCCACTTTCTTCATTTGTGGCGACATGCAATCTTGGTAGCTGCTGCGGTTTGGAACTTCTATGCACGTCATCGGTCACCGTCATTCAAGTGGTGGCTTATACAAGTATTATAGATTGCATTGTTATGCTTGATAGAACTCTTATTTTCCATCCACCCAAGCAACTCCTTTCTAACAACCACTACTAGGCAAATCCTTCAGTGCACACCGGAGAGGCCGCATCAGGCAAGTATGTTATAGCTTACGAAGTACGTCGTACGCTTGAGGAGTTCGAATTTCCAGCATGGTATCTCAAATCTCCAAAAAGCACTCACCGGGACACACCCTGCAGTCGTTGAATATCCTTGATGTCCAGGTCTCTCAAGCCTTGCACAGCAGACCTGCTGCTTTGAGCCTTTGACATCACTAAAATATGTCAGCAACCTGGCTTGATTTGCTTTTACGTGTACTGAATCTCCTTTTCAGCCTCATGAACCTCTCTCAGCGATTTAAATTCTCCTACCTTGACGTAACTTGGAAGTCCAAAGCGAATGATGCGCATAATCAGACGTCTGCATTTGGAACAGCATGAATTGTTATGCCCTCTTATAAAACATCTCCCTGTCTATATCTGCATTTCTCGGCCGTGCGAATATATTGGAAGGAAATGCTACCTTGCCTGCTTGCATTGACGTTACGATCATTATTTTCTACACAAGCCGCCTGTTCTCGTGGCGACAGTCGGTCATCTACGAGTTATGGTACTCCTAGATATGTTCGCATTATTGTATGCTAGTGTATCATCTTTCTTAACTCCTACAGTGTTTTGCGGCCTTCTCCACAAAAGCCTAATACTCCTTATACTAGATGGATAAAGGCGGCACTCACTATAGCTGACTTTTAATGCCCCACGCCGCCTGGCACATTATAAATGGTGCGCTTTTTCCTATCCCCTGCGAGTGTAGCGGCTTTTTATGGAGAAAGCCGTAAAAACACTGTAGCAGTTAACGTAGTTATTCGCGAACAAGTCCCTTTTTAGACCCTGGATTCCTAGCGTCCCGACAAAGCGGATAACCCATGAGGTGATCACCAAAACAATAGACCCCACTACTAGGATTCAAACCTGCTAGTGCCCGGCATCGAAGGATTTTACGAAGCTCGCGCTACTACTCCTTCCCTACTCCGTAAGTGCTCTTTTCACTAGTTAGATTCCATAGAATGTCACTGGCCGTAGTTTACGAGCTACTTGCGAGATACTGCGTACAAATACTGCGCAACTAATCAACCAATTTATACCGCATAAGCATGGCAAATTCTCCAATTGAGGAAAAGGGAATACAGATATAATTCCCGCATATCGGACGTCTGCGTTTGGAATATTGATATTTTCAAATCCTGCGGGCAAACACGTCTTGTGGCAATCTTTTTGAGTCGATTCTTTCCAACATGTGTTTCCATAACGGGGCCTATTTGCGAGGAAGATGTTCTGGTTGGTGCATATTACGAACCCCTGAAAAAGACTCAAGTATCGTTATAGTGCAGTGCCGCCGTCCGGCGCGGCGCCACGCGGTTTACTAGGGGCGATGGCGATTAACTCTCTTGTCCGACTTGTTCTTGCTGGGTCCGGGGTGGGATCAGGATCCATCAGCAGTGATGACTTTGGCGAGCGTCGTTAGAAATACTTTATAACGATATATGTGAGACAATCACTTGTCTTCTTCCTGGTATCAATGTTGATGTCACGATCATACTTACAGTACTGCCGAGACTATGTCAAAGCCAATCTTTCTTTGTATCCCGGGGGCCTCTCACTCTCCTCGAGTCTACGAACCCCTCAAAGCAGCTCTTTTATGCTATGGCTATACGGTTGTACCGCTGGGACTCCCGTCGGTAGGAGGGAACCCGCCTACGTATGACTTTACGGAAGATGTTGCAGTTATTAGGAACATGGCTACACATCTAGTCGAATCAGGAAACGATGTCATCGTAGTGATGCATAGTTATGGTGGGCTACCGGGAGGGGAAGCGCTTCAGGGCCTGGGAAAGAGGGAGCGGGAGCAAAGAGGACTGAGAGGAGGTGTTATTAGGCTGGTATTCATCATGTCCTGGATGGCAAAAGAAGGCTTCCAACCGAGTCCCAGAGGGGACGTGTCGGCATTCCATCCATACATGCGACCAGATCTCCACGTGAGTAATGAATTCCCTTCCCCATCCATCCATCAACCAGCACAGAAACAAGCAGAGTGATCCCCAGATAATCGCATCCCTGGAGTTCCCCCCTCCCCACACAACCCGCACCTCCTGACCATCCAACAGACCGGAACCACCACCATAAACCCCAAAGAAGCAGCCTCCGTCTTCTACAACGACATGCCGGCCCGCGAAGCAGAATACTGGGCGTCCCAGCTCCTCCCGCAGAGCATCGGCGTCTTCTGGAGCCAGACCACGTTCGCGGCGTGGCGCTACATCCCGTCGACGTATGTTCTCTGCGGGCGGGATAACTGCGTGAGCCTTGCGTACGGCGAGATGATACTGAAAGACGCGCGGGATTCGACACCCAACATGATTGACGCGGTGGAGAGGTGCGACGAGGCTGGGCATACGGTGTTTTTGAGTCAGGTTCCGGTATGTGTACTCGTTTTCTTGCTTCTTTTCGTGTCGTTGCTTCACTTGAGTAAGAAGATTCGATGGCGTCTGCTTTTGGCTCTCCGGCTCCAGGAGCTTGAGAGCTTGGCTAGAGCAAGGCCCCCACTGCTTGTTGAATGGAGGGAATCACTACCTCTTCGTCCAACCAACCATAGCAGAGCAGCTCCCCCAACCACATAATTTTCTAAAAGGAAATACTAACAATCTTCAGTGGACGGTAAACATGCTTAGAAGAGCAGCAGGCGAAAGAATATGACACTCTGCCCGCTTTGCCTACCTACCTAAACGGACTACGAAATCAAAAATCAAAAGAAAAATCAAAAATCAAAAATCAAAAATCAAAAATCAACCATACCCAATAATCAATAATCAGTAATCCTTCATGACCGAAAGCAATACAAAAAAAGTCAAATATCCACCACAAAAAGCTAAAATAAAATAAAAATACAACATAGAATACCTAACGAAGCTGTGCTTACCATATGAGTACTCCGTATAACATACATGTACCCCGGCCGGATTATCCATATCTGACAGCTGTCAGTCAGCACAAGCAAATAACGATACATACTCGTACAGTACTCACATTCCTCACTTCCTCCCTCCCTCCCTTCATACCGATTCACCAACCTACCTACCCCTTGCTTGCAAATCCAACCCCCATCTCCACAAAATCAATAATTAATCCTACTCGTATACACTCCGTATTCCACTCCATCTCAGGACCGAGCTTACTTACCGGGTAAGCCCAAGGTCGTAAAGCTTTGCCGCGAGGAAGCTCTGTGGTATTACGATATGCTATGGGGGAATCCCGTTATCGGAGCTTATGTAAGTAAGGTAAGAATTGACTGGTTCTTTCACGCTTCGTTACGAGAAGGTTTCTCGCCTGTACTCTGCATTCTGTACTCTGTACGAGGAGGTCGGATGTGGTGAGAAGATGCGGCCGACGATATGGGCGCTAGGGAATTTACCGTCAGCATACTGTAGGAGTAGTAAGTTTGTATGTCAGCGGCTGACCCTTTGCCGTCCTATGCCACGGCGGCGACGGTATCGACTCACATAACTCACTCACGCACTCACTCGCACAGAAGAAACCTGGCGTATAGTTACATGTAAAATTTCTAGAAGGGACTTTGTAAGCAACAAAAAAGCGCCGACCTTTACGCCGAATGCTGTAAATACATAATACCAAGCACACAAGACCAGCGCTGTCTATTCGTCGTCTACCAGTCGCCCTGCATCCCAAGCTTTCTTCGCAGTTTTTTGCAGTCCTTCAAAATCACCGCTTGTCTCGCACATGCCCCTGAAGATGGCGTCCTTACCTTCTTTCTTCAGCAGCTCGTGTGGATGACCGTATTCCATTACTTGACCCTTATCTAATACGAGGACTTTGTCGTAGTCGACGATTGTTTGCAGGCGATGCGCAATGGTGATGATGGTGCTCTTGAGCTCGTGAATCGTTTCTTGGATCTTGGAGTCTGTGTTGTAGTCGATGGAGGCGGTAGCCTCGTCCATCATTAAGACCTTGGGGTTTTTGAGCAGCGCGCGGGCTAGGCACAGGAGTTGGCGCTGGCCTTGGGAAAGGTTGTTGCCGGATTCTGTGACGGTAGAGGAGAGGTTCAAGAATATGTTCTTGTTTACTGGCGTTGATGCACCAGTTGGGATATCGGGCGAACCTGGTCGAGATGCCGTAATCGGGGTAGAGGGGTTAGTAGTTGACAGTGGGGCGCCTATCAAGTGAACTCTTCGCAAAGCTGCGAAGATATCTTCGTCGGTGAAGAGATTGAATGGGTCCAAATTGCTTCGAATGGTGCCTGTGAAAAGGGTCGGATCCTGGGGAACGATTGTGATAGATTCTCGAAGATCTTGGAGGCCAATGAGTCCAATGTCAACGTCGTCAATCAATATTTTGCCCGCGTCTGCTTCAAGCCCACGGAAAAGAGCAAGGGCCAATGAACTCTTGCCAGCGCCAGTTCGGCCCACGATTCCGACCTTCTCAAGTGGATTGATCTTGAATGTGACATCTTTCAATACCGGGTCCAAATCAGCCCGATATCTAGTTGTATAATTAATAAACTCGACAGAGCCATTGCTTGGCCAATTTGCAGCAGGTCTGGTCTCCTCTATTACTGCCTCTGCTTCCTGTTCGACGTCCAAATATTCCTTGATACGTTCGACCGAGTTCATGTTTTGCTCGTTCACAGCGTAAAGTCGGACGAGCCAGAGTACGTTCTCGGTGAATGCGAGTGCATAACTCAAGGATAGACCAGCCGAGCCAGCGTCAATTTTCCCGATGCTAAGGACGACGAATGCACCGGCGAAGAAAGCAACAAGGTCACCGATAGCGTCCATTCGAAAGGCGAGCCATCTGTTGGCAGCCCAGAGATAGATGAATGGCCGCGAGTGTGTGTTAATCCTCGACATGTTATCGCGAATAAAGCGTCTCTCTTCCCCATACGCACGAATGGTCGTGATTCCGCTCAAAGTCTCTCCGAATTGCTGGAACAGGGGGCTCCTTTGCACAGACTCAAGTCTCTTCAGATCTCTCGAGGATCTGAGGTAAAACTTCCCAACGAAAAAATACAAAGCACTAATGAATATCCCAGCAATGAGGAATCCGGGGGTAATGATGGTGATTAATACGACTGTAACAAGGATGGCAAGACCGCAAGACATGACGCCGATGGCGATTGGAGCCACTTCTTGGTCAACAGCCTCCAGATCTTTGCTGAAGCGGTTCATCAATTGCCCCAATGGTGTCACATCGAAAAACTTGAATTTCGCTCGAGTTACTGACTCCATCAAGCGTTTGTGGATTTGCCAGCTTGCAGTCAAGGAGCCAAAGAATAACCAGAAGTCTCTGAAAAGTGCTATTAGCATTCCAGCGATTCCGATCAACGCATAGACTCCAAGATAATACGAAACGTCGACGTTCGGGGCAAGCTGCGCTATGAGTGATGTCTTGTTGGGGTCAAAGTACGATTGGACTTGGGATATTCGAGAGCTGGCTACCTGGATAGTAGATATGGAATTTCCAACGTAGTTGTTAGGTGACAAGCTGTGGTATTTGTTGATAGATTCCGTGTCGTATTGGTTCGCCCATTGTCGAATCCAAACGTTTGCAGCAAGACTGCCAATCTGCTGAACACCGAAGACCAGCACTGCCAAAACCCAGAACCACCTGCATTTCTATTAGCAGCTGCAATTATGGTGGATCAAGAATAAATGAAGATTTCCAGGTTAGAATATGACTTCCACGGGCCTGATCAAAAACGAGCCCCGAGGCTCTGTGGTTTGGGTGAAAAGAGACTTGCAGAGGATGACATACCAAGGTCCCATCGAATTCAAATACAGGACTACAACATTCCATTTGACACCACCTTCGGCCTTGGTTTCTTTCATGGAATCTTGCTTTGCTCCTTTGTCGGTGTTCTTCGATTTTGAAGCCTTACCACTGTCATGTCCATTGGAATGTCCCCCATCATCAACGAGCGTAGTATCTTCGCTTTCGCTACCAACACTGGAAGGGACTCGTGAAGGCATCTGAGAGGCTATAGCCGATCCAGGTCTTGACATATTGACATCATCACCAAGTTTTCCAGAAGCAATTACTTTTGCCGCCGAGCCTTGGATATCAACGATGCCGTTGTCAAGATAGACCACATATCGAGATTGAGGAACACAAAGAGCCAGATTGTGGGTGACAAGTATGCAAGTCCGACCTTGCATTAGCGGCCCTCGAATACAATTATTAAAGATCCACTTTGCTGTATGGGAATCCACAGCACTGAGGCAGTCGTCTAGGAGTACGTGCTTAGAGTTGGAATACAATGCTCTTGCAAGCGAGATGCGTTGTTTTTGGCCTCCAGAGAGCGTGATACCTTTCTCGCCCACGAGTGTTTCGTCTCCATTGTCTAGAATCTCTAGGTCTCGCTCCAAAGCACATGCTACAATAACTTGATTGTACCTCTTCTCGTCTAAAGGTGCAGCGAAAATGATGTTCTCTTTGATGTCAGCGTTGACTAGCCACGCTTGCTGAGCACAATAGGCAACGCTATCAGTGAGACCTGTTTCGGGGTCTGGCCTTACATCCTCGCGGCTGGAGCCACCACCTGGGAGGGAGACCTTGCCTTCGATAAGCGTCATCTCACCCAGGAGCGCCATCAAGAGAGAGGTCTTGCCTGATCCAGTGGGACCGGCAATAATGTTCAATTCGCCAATCTCGAAGTTGATATCCAAATTCATGAGCCGGAACGCGCTTGAGATTTCCTCTGTGGATGTTTCTTTACCACCCCAGGAGAAAGTAGCAGACTTGAAACCTATAATTTGGTTGCCATCTTCGCCCAGGCTATCATGACCCAGCTGCTCGTACTTCTCCGTTTCTTCTTCATTTAAAAATTCCTCTACACGATCGATAGAGACTTTGGACTCTTGAACGTGTGCGATCATGTCGCCCAGTTGATCAAGAGGAACTCGGAGAATACTAAAGAGTGAGATGGCTGTGAAAGCAATAGAAGGATACAATGGCTTTTTTTCTACCACCGTGTAGACGAGGAAGGAGAAGAAAGTTATGATGACTGGGACCGTATTCCAGACCGCTACCGCGAAGGCCCAGAGGATATATTTTGATCGCAAGGCTTTCAACTCAGCAGACCGCTTATCATTGACAATGTTGCTGAAACGATGCTCCCAAGCAAAGAACTTGACAATACGGATGTTTTGGAGTACCTGCAAATCGGAGTCAGCATTGCTTGGTTGATGAGGAGTCGGGGTATTAATCTCTCAAAAACCCCGGATTATGCAAATCCGGACTTGTCCGTATCAATAGTAGTTTCTTACCTCGTTAGTCGTATGAATCCGCTTGTCTGTGGCTGCCATGATCTTCTTCTGTAAACGTCCAAATCCACGCGCAAGTCCAATATTGAGTGGCAAAAGAATTACCATTACGACTAGACCAGGAATACTACTCAGACCCAGTATCCGGTAAAGAAGATAGATGGCAACTATCAGCTGGGTGGGTGCAGCGGCAAAAAGGAAGTGAAGATATGCAGTTATTTCACTGACTTTGAAAGAATCAACCGACATGAGATTGATGATAGTCCCAACATTAACCTGCTCATCAGATCCCTTTGCCGCAGTCAGATCTGTAGTTTCGGCGGTGCTTGAATCCGAGTCAGGTTTCTTGTCGTCCTTCTTGCTACCCAGTCCAACCAGACTCTTCAACTTGCTCACTTTCGTAGCGTCTTCTTTGTCCTTCTTGTCTCCGAGCACCGTATCACTTCCGGCTGCTGCTTTTCTACGCAGAGCCTTGGCGTAGATCTCTCCAATAATAATTGCTCGGAGCTGAATACAGATCTTCCGACCAACCCAGAGTGCTTGGCCGTTCACTAGTGATTGCAGTAGATCCGTGAGGGCTATCAAGATAACGTAAAGCCAGACAACATTCCGCGGTGCAATATCAGGGTCCTCGATGTATTCCAGGATAACTTTTAACAACAAGGTCGGAGCAAATGTGAAGAGGCTTGAGAATATGGCATAAGAGCATTGAACTAAAAGGCTCCCGCGAAAGTAATGCATCAGGTGCCATGTGAGAGCGGTCGTCTTTTTGAGTTGTCGATAATCCGCCAGCACTGCTGCTGCTTTATCTTTGGGCATCAGGTTCCAAACGTCAGTCATCTCAAATGTCTTCATGTAACCTTGCCACACAATGGCGTCCACCCATCCAAAAGTAGCAATGGAGAATAAACTCGCCAGAGGTTCTCTAGACGGTTCAATGCCTCCCTCCCATTCCAACACGACTGTTTTATTACCCTTGCGCGTAGTAATTGCAATCCCAAACAGAAGCGTCGTCAATGCAAACTCGGAGATGACCAGAGCTTGAGCGACATCGGAGCGGGGATGGATGATAGCTGAGCGGAAAACGATAATCGAAAAGAGCCACAGGAGTGAGTATAAAGCCGCTGTATGATTCCACAGTCTCGGTATCCTATACCGCGTGTTGGATAATGCCAGTCTCAGAATGGCCAGTATGAGGATATAGGTCCATGTGGTGATGCCCGCCACTGTCGCCAATGTCCCTTTCGAACCGTACGCGTGGAGGACCAATGCCACCACGTTAATGACCAGAACCGCAACTACCGACAGAAGCTCTACGGTCAACAGAGTATATTGCCCTCGGGGCTTATCAACGGCAGCAATGGATCCTTTGGTGGTTGTTTTCGCCAATGCCAGTCGACCTCCACTCATAGTCAAGACCTCGTCCTCATCTTCTGATCCTTCTCCGGCCGTCCTTGTGTCTGGCACATGTCCATTTCCATTTGTGTGCCCATTGTGATCCCCGGAATTGCAGTTCACGCCTGAGCCGTTCGGAATGGGTTTGTACTTCGAAGATTGTGATTTGGCGTATCGATGGAGATTTTGTGAGAGGAGGAATAGTAAAGATATGCCGATGGATACTATGGGGAGAAGAACTTTCAGATAATCGCGCTGAAAGCAGTTTGATAAATCATCAATCTGCCACAGCGGGCCGGGACATTGGCCTAACATGCTGTTGCCCATATGATGCTGGGGATATGCGATACCGGCAGAGAAGGAGGGAGGGGAGGGGAGGAGGTTGGAGGCGTGGAAGAACAGTAGATGCTCTGGTTAACTGAATGAACAGAACATTGATTGATATGCTCGCCCCAAAGATGCCCTAGTTGAATGTCGAGAATAGGTAGGACTGGTGGTTGCTGTGCTGTTTGAAAACAAAGGGATCATGATTTTAGTGTTGAACTAAAAAGTCATAGTAAGGTAGAGCAGAGTAGCTCCAACCCACAAGCCAGCCCAGCCCATCCCAGCAAGATAAAGCGGGCGTGCAACCGTAGAAAGTGGGGTACATGGATGGATGCCAAGACAATCGCATCATTCGGTGAGACTAAATCCAACAACATGCAGCTTCCACATCCAGAACATAGCCAACTGTACGAAGTAATAAATAATAAATAATAACTCACGACAGCTTTCTTTTAATTCAGCTAATAAAGCGGAGAAAAGGGTGCCATCTCCCATACTTGCACTTCATTTTATGGGGTGGAGACTTTTATACAAGCTTGCATTGCTTTTCCAAAGTGTGCACATGTAAGATGGACGACCTTCATGTCATCCGCGTGCCTGAAAGTGAGTCTTTCAGTAAAGATAATGGCTATGTTGATAATAGACTGCTTGCATTCCCGAATAGTTGTTCAAGTTCAGGGCGTTTGCATTGAGAATTTATCATTGTCTTGAAGGACAATCTCTTGTTGGATATCCAGATCCATCCACCCTCTAGAACCTCCTCCCCTACCAACATTCTCCTTTGTCAATCTCGCAAGAAAGGCTTTCGGCCTCTACACCACTTTTTGCACCATAAATTCTTGAGGTTTAGTCTTATAATTTTGGAACTCTGGGCGCTGGTGAAAGAATATTATTGGAACATATCTTAATGTTTGAAGGGGTTACACGAATTGCAACGACAAACAAACCATACCAACGATGGATACACCAGCCAGAAAGAAGATGGAAGGAAAGATACGCCGGCATCGGACTGAGTATGAGTACCTATGTACTCTTTGATAGCGGTTCAACTTGAATACAGCAGGAGCGACTGCATATGCTTTTTTTGTCCTTCTCCAAATTCCTCCTGTAATTCTTCTGCAATGACTTTCTCGCTCGCACTTCGTACCGGTACTCGCATTTATTTTGAAGCTAATGTACCATTATCATTATTATCTGCAAGACTCAACTTGCATCACGACGTCTCCTCTGCACACCGCTCTGCGATAATCTTTTGGCGTCTGAGACATTCCTGTCCTGGCCTGAACCCTGAACAAACGCCTGATGCTGATTGGACAATTCCACTGCACGCCGGATGATTCACGATGCCATCCGGTTGGGGATAAGAAGAGCAACGGTAATGGTCAAGATGCATATCCAAATCCGTCAGCGGTTACAGAAAAACCCTCGTTATAGGCATCACTCGCTATAAGCATATTGAATATAAGCATATTTGAATATGCTTATAGCCAATTTTAGTGAGAAACCGCGTGCACGTTCCCTATAGGTATCTGTGTGGCATCCGTCCACCTGGAAATTCTAAGCATATTTTGTATGTATTTCACTTTATATTTAGGCTTTCCCGGTCCCGATCATATGCTTATATCGAGGTTCCTCTGTAGATACATCTAGCAGAAATTGCACTACGTGCCAAAACTTCGGCGGAGGAGAGAACTAAAGCTGAATTGCTGGACGACTTGACTTGGATCCGCGTGGAAAGTGAAAGATTACGAGCTCAGACGTCAACCGACTGTCCAGGATGGAACATCGTTTCTCCTGGAGCAGATCATGATAGTTCTGGTCTAGTAGTTGGCCCAATCTGTCCGACCGGATCTTCAAGCAGCTCGCTGTTGAAGATAACCATTTGAAGGGTGAGTTCGATGAGTTTCAAGTCCGTATTGAAACCAACAAATCCACTTTCTTTCCTCTCTCAAGTCCTTGTCGATACGAGTAATTGTAGAGCACAGCACTAGCGCAAACTCTTTTATATTGTGCTTCGTCGCTAGCTGGGCGGTCGGAAGCTTTCTAGCGATAGGCTGGCTATTCGCTCCCCTCGCACCATGCGCAGAGTTTGTAGACTTCATCAAAAAGCCCCATAGCATCCGATCAATTGTATTACACCCGGGCTAGAAGATTGGTCTGCAAGGCATTACGAACCAATGATTATTTCAAGGAAGCGGCTAAGCGATATATAGGTGGGAGTGAGGTGAGATCTCTGGCAAAATAGCAGAGGCTTTTGAGACTGCTGCTCAAGGTGGCGAGTCTGGCTGGCTGAAGGAGTTGAACAGATTCTGGGAAATCTTCAGCTACCTCTGCCTGATACCTTTGGGCTAATGGAATGGAAAAGCTAAAGATCTCTGATATTGACTTGATGGACTTGCTAGTAGCTGGCTCCCCCGCGAACTTTATGCTGGCAGTCGTTGTGACAATTTTGGAGCAGGATAGCCTGCTTCCACTGAAATTCGCAGTAGGTACGATTCTCGTGGAAGACTTTTCTACCTCAATCTCCATGGCAAACTACCCGGACCAGGCTCTGGGTTCCGCTATCGAGTCTCGACATTGAGGTCTACAAGGAACCACCTGAAAAGAGATCGAAGACCCAATACCAGAAGGCTCGGGCTCAGATATGTCCCGAGGAAACCAAGTCAAGCTCCCATGAAAGACTTATAGAATAAAGATCCAGTAAGACATCTAGGAAGAATTCTATTTCCTCTTTGTAGGTGGGCCGTTCAATCACCTCCATTCCTAACTCTGTGAGAGCAGTTGATACACAAAACCATTCCATATATTCGCGTGCCACGACCCCAGGTAGAGCATATCTCTGCTCGAAAAGCACCCACCAACGATGCTATTTCATTAGATCATGATGAGTATCCCCACCGCACTCTTCTGCGTTTGAAGTGGTCCCAGTTGCCTGCAGAGATTCAACATGTTAGTTCCTCAACATCTCAGACAGAAAGTACCAACGACCTCAAAATGTTGTTGGTTTCAATGGATGAAGCGTTATGATGGATACTGGAATCAGTTAATCCTGTGGGGACATCTTTGAAAGTTGCTCAAACATAGAGCGATGAACTAATAGTCGATACTCACAAGGAAACCCTCGAAACAGGTTCTGAACATATAGTATACACCTTCTTCAATCTCCGCTTTTAGCATCCCAAGACCTCCGAGAAACTCTCAAAATACTCATGAATCTAAAACCCTCTTCATGAAGTACAGTATCACCCACTCAAGGGCCCGCAGAAGATCAATCCCCAGGAGAAACCCCCCGGTTTTCGCCCACAACACATTTGCCTCTCCAATACAAGTACGAGTACATGCAATGAAAAATGACATTGCTACAGCACAGTACCGTACTCTCCGAGCACAGCAGCCAATGCAGTAGTTACACCCCATACGCCCCACAGCAATTCACAAATGCAAGAAGAGAAAAAGAGACGGTCCAAAATATGCAACCAAGTCTAGGGGGGTGGAGCAAATGGAAGAGGGACATTGTCCCGAGTCCGACTCAGTCTCGAAGAGCTACACTGCTACAGTGTGTCGAAATAGCCACGCCCACGCTCGAGTTAACTTACTTACCCCCAGTTCGCAGACGCTGCTGTCATGAGTCAGGACCGGGTGTACTTAATTAAGCACCCAGACAGGCTGCTGGGTTTGCAGCTCAAGGTATCGTAGAGTCTTCTGCTGATAATTTACCGTCGAATACTTGTACCTGACAATATCCTTCACCTCCCCCACACCATGGAACATTCTCACACGTTTCACCTCACTGACACATGATGTACCGTATTAGTTAGGATATAAGACCAGTCCCCAGCAGAAGACCATATGGTTGAATTTTAATGTCCCACGCCAGCTGGCACATTATAAATAAGACCATTTTATAGCTAAGGTCTACCCCCTCGGGAAAGTTAGTAGACCAGGTCTTTTATATTGACTAATACGGTAGATCACGATTCGTATGCATTCATTCATCGATTCTACGCCGCTAACACATACACAAGGAGTTTCCAAACCTTCCTATAATCCTCACAATGTTGTTTACAAGGGCGATAGATACAAACAAGCGGAAACGTTTTGTCTACCTTGTGTATGATACCATAGATAGAGTTCCAAATACCACCCACGCAATGCATTTTTAAGACATTTCCCATTCTCCCACCCGCTCTCGCCCAATTGATTTACACGAGGTCGCCTCTTCGACCTCTCGGAAGATATTACCCTCCGCCCCTTTTCACAACTTTTGTATGTAGCCTAAACCAAATATGAAGCAATGAAAAGATCATGTGGGGCTTGTGAAGTGTCAGCCCAGCACCATACCCTTCATCGATGCCATGTCGCCTTCCTTAGCTGCGATTTCGAAATAGCTGTAGATGATACTAAAGAGAGATTAGTGCCGAAACACAGGGGACGGGGAGAGGAGTTGCTTACGTGACGGCCATCAAAATACCAGTTCCAGATCCAAGAGCGCCCAATAAGTCGCTGGCAACAGAGAGTCCACCAATGCAAGCCCCTCCAAAAGCAGCAGCAGTAGGAATGATACGCTTCAGTTCCTTGTACATGCTCTGCTCTCTGTGACCAGCCATAACAAGTCCTTGGTCCTTGAGCTGCTTGGCGACATCTCTTGGGCTGGAGCCAGAAACTTCAATCCAGGTCTTGGAGAAGATGGCACAGGCAACGAGCATGTAGACAATGTAGATAGCGGTGTGGATGGGGTCCAGGAGAGCCTCGGTGAAGTTCAAGGGTGGAGACATGTAGTATGCGAGACCAGAGACAGCAAAGAGTTGGGCGGAGCCTTCCTTAGGTTCCCAGATACCGAAGAGCTGGACGAGCAGGTTCTCAGAGAAGCGGGAGTAGAGCATTTGGCTGATCAAGAAGACATTGGACGACAGGGCGGATTGCAGCATGATGGGCATGTTGGAGGTGTAGAACAGGCGGATGGGGTAGGAGCCGCGAGCGCCACGCTGGCGAGAGGACTTGACTGGGATCTCGACGCGGAAGCCTTGGAGGTAGATGACGGCACCGAAGACGATGAGAGTCGCAAGCAAGTTCATGATGTTGGGGAGGTTTTGTCTATAGAATGCCTCCTGAAGGGCGCGTTGCTTGTTTGGCCATGTCAAGAGAAGGTGGAAGAGCGCAATGACTGCGCCCTCGAATTCTGGACCACGACCAGTGTTGATGGTTGTGGGGGAGAAAGCCTTCCAGACAATGGACTCGCAGATATTGGTGGCAATGAAGAGGGAGATACCGCTTCCAAGACCGTATCCCTTCTGGAGGAGTTCATCAAGGAGGATGACAATCATACCGGCAACAACCAATTGGAGGATCAAGAGGAAGACAACACCGGCACCGAGGTCAGATGGTTGACCGTAGAGACCGGTGAAAACGTAGACAGTAGCCTGACCCATTGACAAGATGATAGCGAACAGTTTTTGCGCAGTCTGGTACAACTCGCGATCCGACTTCAGGTCAAGGTTGACATCGATCAAGTGTGTACCGGCGAGGAGCTGGAAGACCATTCCAGATGAGATAATCGGTGAAATACCCAGCTCCATCAGAGTTCCTCTGTTACTCGCCAGCATCATCCGCAACCAGTATAAAGGATCCGAGGTGTCTGAAGACACAATACCATATAATGGCATCTGGCTCATGATCAAAAATATTACAAGCGTCAGGCCAGTCCACATCAGCTTCTGGTTGAATGGGACCTTCGTTTCGGGCTGCTGAACCTCAGGGAGGATCGGCGAGAAGGGCTTGATGAGATCGAGGAATCGGACTGTAAGAAGCGACCAAGCGCAGAGTCAGCCATTATATCCTCGAGAGGCGCAATTGCTTGTTGAGCTCAGGGGCGGGTTGAATAGGAGAGGGAGAGTCAGGGAGGACTTACGGCCACTCATCTTGGCGGTGTTGTCTCTAACAACCTCACAGACGTGGAAAAGAAGAAAGGAAGCAGCTTAAGGAGCGACAATGGAAGGGGGGCACGACTCTTCTGCTTTGTATGCAGAATGCGCGTGGGCGTGGTGATGTGTTCGAAAGGAAATATCGAACAGATCTCAAAACTTAAGCTGGGGATATTCGCTTCAGTAGTTTGAAGACACATATCCGATGATCACGTGGGAAACTTTAATTACGAGTAGAGCAGGGGTTAGGCCAGGGGGAGCCAAGCGTCTGCGGAAAGGAGTCGTCGTATACGATGCGATTAATTTGCACTTCATAGATGAAGAACATTTGTGGAAGATTGAAATATTTATTTTAAATGCCGTAATATTTAGTGCACATAATGGTATATTGTTCGACTGTTGTGTGGGTAAATGATCAAGAGGTTTTCAATCAGATACAGTGGGGGAAACTCCTGGTTATCATGAATTGGCTCGCCTGGACCCTCATGTGCTAAAATGCGGCGAAGGGTCTTGTCTTGTAATACTACGATATACTTTTGTTGTCCTCTCTGTCGGAGAATATTATATGCCAGTTCATCCAGTCACTCATTCCCGTCGAAGTGTTTTGAAATTCTGCGTAAATTGATTGTCCATAGAGATCCCATCTCTGAGTTTAATGCTAGTTGAGATATATACACTTGCTAGTTGGTTCATAGCCTGCCTACCAGACCATTGATAGACTTGACTCTGGGCTCATTCCGTGGGGCGAACGTTTGCCTGGTCTACTTGGATCTTGTTGTAGATTATGAGATGCCTCTGGAGACGTCGCACTCAGTCAGCAGCTTCAGTACTACTAAGCTCCATGCTGCCGGGGTGGTAATTGAAGGCGATGGTTGCTTCCATTGATTCCATTGCCATTGTTATTGATTTAACGTACAGTCTGGATATACTGTAGCTGGGTAGTTCGTCATATAAATCAGACAACGCTCAGGTGATTTCTGTTACTGTCAAGTCCTCAGCCTTTCGGTGAAACCTACCGCTCCCATCGTTCCTAAGCTGCCTCTTCTCCTGGGAGCGATGGCGGCGGCTTTGGAGATGACGGATCCATTGGTCCTCAAAGACGGCTGTAACATTGCACATCTCGCATTCGCGACGGAAGTCGAGATCTTTTGAATCTTTAACAGGAGTAAGAAACTGTTTACTTGCTTCTGAAAGTTCTGGTGGAGGAGGCAGAACGTCACCCTTCAAGAAACTTGCAGTAGCATCAATTGCAGGACCAGATACAGCAGAATCAAATTGTGAGACGTCACTGCTATCGAGAATATAGAGTTTATCGAGAGAATCCTCGTCTGATAGAGCCGAGGCCAACTTAATACGGATCCAGCGAACCTGTCGCTTTGCATACTGGCGATGAGCTGCTTTCATTTGCTCGACTGATTGCTCATAGAGCTCGTCTAAGTCTTCGGGAGATGTCGTCCTGGATTTCAGGGCATTTAGATATGGTACGAATTCCTTCCAGCCGATGGAAACCCAGATACCTCTGGTAAGGTCAACGTCTATGCCAGCTTCGGCCTGGCTGTCGAGGAAATCGTTCATCGATTTTACTTCGTCCAGTAGACCTGCTTTCAGCATTTTGTCGACACGTGAATTCAGTCGCTGCTTGAGTACATCAGACTTAGAGTGAACCCAGAAAAGTAGTGTTGAGCCACTTGCGACGGGAGAAATTGGGAGGCCACTATCTTCCAAAGTAGATTCCTTGTTCAAAACCTTGCGTTGCTTCTGTTCAGCATATATGTCGGATGCTCTCTTGCCAGTCGTGAGGAATATTTCGAGGGATCGTTGAATCTTCCTTCTATCATTTTGATGCCATCGTTTTGCCATGACTGGGTCGACCTCCCTCAAACGCTCAAGCATTGCTTCTGTAGGTCCAGCAAGTATTGGGAATTTCTCCGAAGCGTATTGTTCCTCGCGGTGTGGTTGCGCCTGTTCTTCCCCGTCCTGACTGGAAACCAACGAATCTGCGAATAGAAGCGACTGGGTGTAATAATGCGTTCCTCCCACGAGAATAGGCAGGCGTCCTCTTGAGCGGATCTCCTTTATGATCTGGCTAGCCTTCGTTTTGAAAATGCCTACTCTCCATGGTTCCTCGTCGAGTGGAACGAATCCAAGTAGATGGTGCGGGACGCCCTTTTGCTCTTCAACCGTAATCCTGTTCGTGACGATAGGAAGCCCATCATACATCTGCATCGCATCACTATTAATGATTTCGCCATTTAATCGTGTTGCTAGGTCCACTGCGAGCTTTAACCTGTTAGTCGGGCGGGGACATCAAAGAGAGATGGGCTGAGTACCTGCGATTTCCCAGTACCAGTGGCGCCTAGAACTACAATCAGTGGATCCTTGGGGGGGTTTTGGCCATGGTTGCATGTTTTAGGAGGTTCAAAGTTTGGCGCAACATTCGCCCATTCGGTAGTTGTGGATGTTTTTGGAGGATTACTGTACGGAGGTACTGTATTTTTCAAAAGTGACGTGAACCATTTTCAAGGGTCCTCAGCGAGGGCACGTGGATAATCTCAGACGATTTTCACAAATCCTTCACTGTCTATTATTATTGAAGTCAGATGTCTAATTCATTTCAGTCATTTGCTATGCCTCTAATCTCCGTCTCTGATATACAGCCCCAGCGCCGAGCTTATGCTATTTTGTACAGATGCCTATCCCGTCCTGCGGCAAAGATGCCCCAGATGCAACGCAACCCTTAAGACATGATATCTTCTAATATAGTTTCTAGTTCTTCTTTTCGAAACGGAACTGAGAGCATCTCGGTGCCCATTGCATCTTTTCGGCTCTGAATCATTTGATGGTCGTGGAATCTGCAGCAAGTTAGACCAATCGTTTCTCACAATTATATCAGACTTACTCTTTCAGCAACGTTCTAAAATTCATTTCGTTGCTGCAGATGAATTCCTCCACGGCCTTTTGGTACAGAGTTCGATATTCGACCCCAGGCTCCGTCTTCCTCGAATTTCCGGATGGTCGTTCGTTGTCGTCATGGTCATCATCATCCGCCCCTCCAAGTGTATCCCCGTAACTTCCATCCATTGTGACAAGTTGCTCTCCTATCAGAACCCGAAATAGATTTTTCGCATTTTCAGGAAGACTTTTCAGCACAAAACTCACGCCTTCCTTCCCACCCACTCGCCTTCCACTTCTTCCCAGAAGCTCATGCACTTCATCAACGACATCAACCTCAGCAACATACGGCTGGAAGGTGGTGCAGTCATGAAATAAGAAGTTGTAAGTTGAACGAAGAGAGCTGTCCCAGAGAAGTGGAAACGATGGATGGTCGGCGGACGCTACAAGACGGATTTGTGGGTGAGCACTGAGACGTGAGAGTATGGCTTGGGTGGTAGGCCGACGAAGAGGCGCCCGATCAATGGAGTGAACAATAACAGTTATGTCTTGCGACTTGTCTTCTTCTAGTAGAGCCACCAGGTTCTCCAGCATTTCGGCCGGTTGGGATCCCATTTTCTGGCTGGATGATGAAATAGCTGCTGCTATTGTGTTCAATACATCTCGAATAGTGAGGTTATGGACATAGCCATTGATAACTACTATTTTGGGTTTAGCAACAGCCTGCGATTTATAAATGTGGTCGGCAAAACGCATGAGAAGTGATCGCTTGGATCCCCAGCCGTAAATGCATAAATTGAAGTCCTGGCTAAGTTCAAATTCCCACTGGTTGAATGATTTGGCATGCAAATCCTGCAACGCTTTTATGTCATCCGTCTGTGGATCTTTGAAATTTCGGACAAGACTGAAATATTCTTCGTGGTCGAGCAATGCAAGAGAAGAGAGATTATTATCTGATGTTTTGGGCCGGCCACCACGATTCTGGAAAAAGTACTTCTCGTGAGGTGGTAGGTCTTGAGGGGGTGGAGTTGGGGACCGTCGTCGAGTCTTCGTACCTTTCCGCCGCCCCCGTTTGGAAGGCGTGTCCGGGGCATTGCCAGCCTCTAAAACCTCTATTACATCCTCTTCTTCAGACTCGTAAATATGCTGCGCAATATCTTCTTCTTCCTCATCATTATCACTGGTATTGCCTAGTACGGTCCGCTCTATGAGAGTCCTAGTACTCTTCCTTCTGGCCGATCGATCTGCATTTCTTGCCAGTCTCGGCGTTCCGTTGGCTTCGAGGGTGTCATTGACCTTGACGGGTGTTGAGAAGAGCTTCTTCCCATTCAACGTCTTGTTGGGGGCTGTGCCAATGGTCTCATCCTCCGGATGAACTTGGTTCGGAGACACTCGAGACCTTTTCCTGGGCGTGAAAGGAGATTTTCCACCCATGGATGCGTCTTCTCCTACACTTTTCGCGGGCTCATCTTCGGGAGCTTCGTCGACTGGTTGGTCTTCTGAATGCGCCGATTGATCGTGTCCTGCAATACCATCTTTCCCCTTGCGTGACGTCCGTCTGTTCGTAGTACCATTATTCAATTCGCTGGGAAGTTGGTCTTCTGGGGCAGTCGAATCCACTGTACTTCGTAGACGGGACTTTTTCTGGTCTTGTTGGTGCTCTTGCGTGTCTGGTGCTTCGTCTGCTTGTTTCTTACGCTTCATCCTTTCCGAGCTAAGTCGAGTATGTTAGTTAGATGAATGGAATGAAAGAAGAAGCGCATTGCATACAAACCTCCAGATTAAAGACAGCCAAATATTATCATCTTCATGCTTGGGTACGGTACTTCAGCTTTCCCTGTTGCATGCGCGCGTCTACAGGCCAGGCCAGTCGCGTTCACGGTCCAATTTAAGGTTAATTCCGCATGGCGCTAAGATCGGAATGATCCCCGTCCTGCCCGCCCTTGCTCGTGGCTGCCAAGCCAAAACTACAGGGGTCACTTACCGCGTCCGCGTCTTTCCTTTGTTTACTTTACTTTGGGAATTCAAGGCCTGACAGAGAGAGAGAGAGTTCGCCAGTTCCTTCCACACAACACAGGATATGCCCAAAGGTCGCCTTTCGGTGGGCACATAATCGCTTTTGGACAGCCATCTTCGCAAAGATGCTCAATTGGTGGCTAGGCCGGAGTGCGGAAGAGAATCATGGCCAAGGTGAGTAAAGAAGAGCAAGCTGGGTGCCCAATTCACTGTACTGATATTACTAGACGATTCCCACGACCAAGATGCACCAGAGACACCTGCACCAGTCTTCGCAGCCCGTGCTTTGAAGAGTGCAATTTTTGGAACTCCAGCATTTGTATCAGATGACACGACCTACAAAATCGAGCAAGATGATGGGAAGCAGGCAGGGAAGGATCTCACCTCATCACGGCCCGACAATATATCCCCTACAAAACCACCAGGTATTCTGTTAACACCGGGTACGGCAACGACGAAAAGAAAAACCGTATCATTTGGCAATGATGTCGTAGACAACGAAATAAACCCGGACGAAGGTGGGGGAACAGTCCAAAATCAGTGGTCTTCGAAACGGCGTGCATCGAGGAAGACGTCGCTCACAAAACAATTGGAAGAGGCTCGAGAGAACAAGTCTTCCAAGGCAGTAAACAGCAAAACCTCAAATGAATTGAATCCTCAGGTTAATGTTGAGGCGCACGGGTCCAAGGCTGCACCGGAGAAGATACGATCCGCACCTGCTAGGGCGTACAAATCAGAAAAGAGCAACCAGGAACTGCTCCAAGAAATGGCTACAGGGGTTGGACACAATGCTGATGTGACGGTAGACTTGAGCGAACCCCGTTCACAGTCGGGCAGATACTGGAAGGAGCAATTTCAGACCTATCATGATGAGGCAAAGGCTGAGCTGCAGAACCTCCTGAAATATAAGCACATGGCCAGAACTTATGCTAAAGCGAGGGACACCGATGCTCTGGATCTTCATGAGAAGTTAAAGGAGGAGCAACGAAAAGTTATCCGAATGGAGGACAAAATATCGCAATTGTCGGCGCGAATTGCGACGGCAGGCTTCGAAGGGCTTGATGATGAGTCTCCCGAGTTGATAAAAGAGCTTACCAGACAGACTGCGTTGTCCTTACAATACAAATCCCAAGTGGAAGAATTTCGAGAAGCCCTGGAAGAAAACGGAGGCAATCCCCCCAAGCGAAATAGTCAGGATGGGAGAATCCTCACATTACCAGGACCGGAACAGACTCTTTTGGAAACGACTCGCGAGCTCAAGAAAGCAAAGGAGCAACTACGTGAGATGTCCTTACTTCGCAATGAGCTGGACAACGTTCGGCAGACCTTATCTACTGCAGAGAAGACCAGTCGGAAGCTCCAGGATGAGAACACAAAGTTAACGCAAGAACTGCTCCACGCGGATTTGCGACTTGAAAAGCATGTTGAAAAAAGCGAGAGGCGTCGAAAATCTTCAGAAGAGCAGCGCCAGAGGAAGGAGGAGGCTCTAAGAACACTTCAAAAGGATTATGATACTTTGAAAGAGAATGCGAAATCTCAACGCCGTGACGCCGAACAGCAGTTAAAGATGCGACATGAGCAAGTTGTGGGGCTAAAGAAGGAGATTGCGTCTCTGCGAAGCGCAAATTCAACTACCCAGGATTTCCAGCAGGCCCTGCAAAAGAAAACTCAGGACCACGACAAAATTGTGGGGGATTTACAGGCGAAAATCACTAGTCTGGTAGCCAAAGCTCGAGAACGAGAGGGTATCACGGCCTCGAAGATAGACGGCATGCCACCGCTACCCCAGAGAGCAGCTGTCTCCGACGATGCTTCTCACGCTCGTGAGAACCACATTGCAGTGTCGAACCAGCCAATTTCCCGGCCTCTCAAGACTGTTGCTTCGGCAAGGCAATTACGTTCTGACACACCGGCTGGATCTCCTTTGCCACGATCTCCCCATTTTGCGCTGTCCGAAATCGTCAACCAAGCAACCGTTGATTCGGTGCCTCCAAGAACACATGGGCCTGTCCAATATACCCCTCTAGCGAGACGGTTCTCTGATCTCTCCCTCCAATATCCTAAACCAAATGTATCGTCAGAGGAGCCATTTCCAAGCCGAGAAATTCACGAGCGGAACTATAAACCAAAGCCGAGTCCGATGCCGTCAATGTTCAATATTCCATCATCTCCCCCAAAGCCAGCCATGATGCGGTCTCATGCTTCCGATGAGCTTGCGCGCAAGAGATCAAATAATGATGCCCAAAGCCGACGACAGGGGAATGTGAATTCGAGCCGTTTGTCCGCCTTGGAGGGTTCAAGGACGAGAGGCAATCTTCCACCTGAAAGAGCTGCGGCCGCGAGAGCCAGACTTGAACAGAAGAATGCAGAGAAGAAAAAATCGAAGCCAGAGGGAGATAAAGAGAACATTCAAGTGTGAGGGGTTGCATGGAAGTGTTTTCTATTATATTATTATTGTGGAGTTTAAGAATGGTTTGGCGTTTATTATTTGCGGTGCATTTCCCAGGGAAATGGCGCATCGGTTGTACGAAGATACCATCATCATAAGTTGCATCCTACGGTGGGAGTTTAGGTGTTATTTGAGGAGTCTCGTTCCTCGAGGATAGAAGAAGTGCCATGTCGAGAGGATTATGCACAAGTATGAGTCGTCCATCCGTCTATTCTTAGCTCTATAATGGGCCTGACCGACCTTGCTGAAAAACATTTTTGCAAGCCTGCAATGCTTCTTTGGATCCTCTCCTCTGTCATTCTTTCCTCGGCTAGGAGGAATTTTGTGAAGAGCTTCGAAAAGTCAAGTCGTCCGTCTCTTCCAGCTGTGACATCTGACTAGGTTCAGGAAATCTAACCCACTTATTCTTGTTGTGAGATTTAAAGAAGGTTCAGCGAGGTGCCCAAAAGTCGAGAAGTTACCATCTTCCCTTTTCTCTGATACTCCCCTAAACCTTGGTCGTAAAGGATTCCTGGTCGTGGCGTAGACTGATAAGTTAAATAGCGATCACTTGATACTTAGATTACCTTCATATATATAGTATTCATACTATTTCTGGTACACTTGCCGGAATATTTAGGAAAAGTCCCATGCTCAATTTCTCACATATATCTTAGCTAAAGAGGATGTTACTAATAATGTCAGCCTTGCTCATCACTTGACGCTACACCGACTTTGTAGACGGTGTCATTCGTTCTTAGAATGCTTGCTAAAGCAGCACCTAATATTCTAGGAAATGGATCTGATTATTACCAATATGCGGCCGGGGTATTTAATCAATTATGCTGGAATGAGCACGAGCACGAGGCTGAAAAGTTTTCATTTTGCTTAAAAGTCGCATGAAACATCGACGGCCGCAGTGATGTTCCTACTATAGGATTGACCTGGACTGGTCCTATGTTTCAAAATAATGCTACCTACCCAGGTACCTTATGCTCTAGTCCATTAAGAAATGTTTTCTTCATGTGGTAGTAGCAGTACCGTATTAGTTAGGATATAAGACCTGGTCTACTAACTTTCCCGAGGGAGTAGACCTTAGCTATAACATGGTCTTATTTATAATGTGCCAGCTAGCGTGGTACATTAAAAATCAACTATGGTCTTCTGCTAGGGTCTTATTTATAATGTGCCAGCTGGCGTGGGACATTAAAAGTCAACCATATAGTCTTCTGCGGTAGATAATATTGAAATGGGACGGAATAATCTATTTTTAAAGTGAAAGCAAAAGTAGTGGAGCCGGCCCTGTTATCTCAAATCCGCCGCTTTACATCCATCTTATAGTAATATTCTAGTTTAGCGTCATTTTGCCGAAAATTTAGCTCGCGCATACCTTTTTGCGCGTATACACACTAAAATCGCGTGTAATAAAAAAACATTAGGCAAAACTTAGCTTCCTACTTATACCTCTTATTCTAAGTTATTTTAAAGCTATTTCTAGTGCTAGTCTACACTATGTAATAGCCCGCGCAAAGAATCTCTGCAAGCCTACCCCTAAAAAGGCTAAATCTAAGCCTAAAACCTTATTAGCGCCCCCTCTACTACCCCTACCTCTAAAGACTATAATTAAGCTTAAAATAAAGGCCCCTATTAAATTAGTAACTAAGAAGTAGAAGCCTAAGCTTATTATAGAGCGTAATATTATTAAGATTCTAGATATAATAGAGGATAAGAAGGAGGAGAAGGAGGAGGAGAAAGAAGTAGAGAAGAAGGAAGTAGAGGAGAAGGAAGTAGAGAAGGTCTAAATTCCCTTAAAAGAGGCATCCCCTAAGACCTTAAAGCCTTTTAAGGCTATAATTAAATATAGCGTCTACCTTAATAATAAGCTAGCTAGAGTAAACCCTAAGATTATAGACCTTAGCTAACCTTATCGCAATACTCTTTACACTTATATTATATATAAGATATAGTCCTTAGCTAAGATTACTACTTATATAAAGTCTAAAGGGTATACTAGTAATACTAGGGAACCCCTATTTTAGACTAGAAAGTATAGTGCCTAGAAGGATAACTAATATATTAAGATCTCTACCTTAATTAATTAGGTAGACTATAAGCAATTAATAGTTAAAACTAATACTTAAAGAGCAATTATTACTATCTATTAGAGCTTAAGTTTTACTTCTAGAGAAGCACCCCCCCCAGAAGACTCTAAATCTAAGACTTTAAGGGCTAAAGATAAAGCTATAAAGCATATAATATTAGATAATAAGACTAAAGCGCAGAGCTATAAAAAGGGGGGTAGTTCTTCCTCTTCTACTTCTAAGATAAAGTTAGACCTTAAAGCTAAGATCTAGTTAGATAAGAGGTTAAAAGGGGAGGTTTTATACAAGCTTAAGATATACTAGGAGTATTAAGATAAGGCCTGCCTTAACTACTTAAATATATACTAGATTAATAAGAAAGGGGTCTATTTTAAGCTTTATTAGATAGATATCTTACTTTAGGCTAATTAGACTCGCGTAATTAAGGGCTATATAAGTATTAAGATTAGTATAAAGCTTATAAGAATCCTTTATGCTTACTAGATAGAAGTAGCTAAGAAGAAGATAAGCGCTTCTACTCCTCTGCCTATAGCTATTCCTACTTCTACTACTCTACCGCTACTATAATATACTTCTAGGCTAGTATATATACCTTAAATAGTAGCTCTATATATAGCTTATTATCTATATACTTCTTTTTAACCTCTACTACTACCCCCTTAATATCTCTAGTCTCCCTCACCTCTAGAAGACCCCTAAGCTAATATTAAACCTATAGTCTTCTATAGAGAGAGTAATCTATACTATTATAGCAAGTAATAATATAAGTAATATTAATATAATAACCCTAGTATATATTCCCTCTCCTCTTAGTAATCTTCTAAGCAAAATGTAACCTCTAGGGGAAGAGAAAGAGCGCTAGCGCTAGTATCTTAATCTCTACCTATTTGCTAGTCTAGCCTAATTTAGCCTTCTATATTAAATACTTCTATGCTTCAAGTATCCTAGAAGCATTTATAAGGGATACCTTACTTCTAAAGTCGCGCTTAAGCTATAGAGGCAATTATATTAAAAGCTAAACGCGCTAAATAGACTCTTAAGTAATTATAGCGAATTAACGCTAAGAGGTATAGTCTACTAATAGGTCTATTTAATAATATACTACTTAAGATCACTATATTTAAGTAGAGAGTAAAAGAGAGAGAGATATAAAGAGAAAGAGAGGCCTAGGCCTAGGCCTAAAAGTCCCCCTTATATACTCCTTCTAGGCATAGCAACTTGCTATTTATAGAGTATTCTAGCTCTAATAAGGATAATATAAACTATAGGGACGCGAGCTAAGATAGCAGGATTACTAGGTAAGATAAGTTTAACTCTATATTAGATCTAGTAGTATTTAAGAATAATTATTAGAGAAAGGGGGGGGGAGGAGGTAGTTTTTTAGAGGGGTTTTAGAGTGAATTTAGCTTATATAGAAGGTTTTCCTAGCATAACTACACTCTCTTAAAATAACTAGAACTTTATAATAACACTATAGAAAATTAATCTAATAGACTTAAAAGATAT
The DNA here is from genome assembly GCA_007821475.1 of Lachnellula arida. Taxonomy (NCBI): domain Eukaryota; kingdom Fungi; phylum Ascomycota; class Leotiomycetes; order Helotiales; family Lachnaceae; genus Lachnellula; species Lachnellula arida. Next base: position 52,250 of record QGMF01000001.1, on the reverse strand, counting down.
ATAATTAATTAAAGAATAATCCCTACTTATAGGATTAAAATTATAATAAGAGATAATAGAGTTCTAACACTTTCTATAGAATATATATATGCTTAGCAAAACCCTACCTAGGTTATATATATTTAATATAAATAGCAAAACCCTTAATTTAGACTATAACTATACTAGAAAGATACTATAAATTGCTTTTAAGTATATTATATAGGCTCTCTAAAGTTATATTCTAAGTAATAGAAATGCTTATATGCTCTCTTTTAGGCCTCTAGGCTAGAAGATATATGCTTTAATATATCGCGTAGAAATGCCTTAAAATTAGAGTATAAGCTATTATCTTAAAGGTAATAGTAATAATAAATATATACCTTTAGGTTATAAAAGCTCTCCTTAATTAGGTTTAGGAAAGGGGAATAAGAAGGCAAATACTCTATATAAACCCCCCTTATAGCATAGAGGTTAACTACGCGCTAGTTCCTATAAATTAAGGTATTATTTATAATAATAATATTATAAATACCTTCCTCTAGCCTATATTAAAGTAGTATATTATACTTAAGCTACTCCTTAAATATTATAGCTATAATCCCTCCTTTAAATATAATTAGCTTAATATAGCTATTAATTATATACCTAGGTAATATTAACTATTACTCTATCTTTTATAACTACTTCCTTACTACTTTAGGAGTAACTCTAAATAGCGCCTATCCCTACCTATAATTACTAGTACGCTTATTAAATATAGATTTATTAAGAAATATAAGCTATTCTAGCCTCTAATCTTAAGACTTTTACTAGAATACGCGGATAAGAACTATATCCCTCTATATAGTAATAAGGTATACCCTCTTATTTAAATACTTTAGTCTTTTATAGAGCTTTAAAACCTATAGCTAATATAGTTAAGCACTAAACTCTATATATATATAGTCTATAATCTTATTTTAATATAGTATATTATTCTAAGCAAGTATTTTGATTATAAATTCCTCTATAGTAATAGTAATAATAGGCTTCTTTCCTAGATAAGCTTATAGATTAATACCTAAGGCATATCTAACCTTTTAACCTTAATAAATATATTTTATTAAGTATAGTATTATATTAAATTTATATATAAGTTACTTGTTATTAGTTTAACCTAGCAGTCTAACTAAATGCTTAATAGCCTTGCAAGTAGCTTTTAGGAGGCATAGTACTATAGTAATCTTTAGTAGAAAGTTAGTACTTATTAAGGGCTTTAATTTAAGCTCTTACTTGCATAATTTAGAGTAGTAGTAGTGGACTTATTACGATATGCGATTTGGGAATATTAAAGTAGGATGCTAGTTTATAAAAGTAGTAGGGAAAGCTAAATTTTCGGCAAAATAACGCTGAACTAGAATATCACTGTATCAGCCTTGCTTCAGTCACCACCTCACCGTCACCGTCCCGTCACCCTTGCACGATCCGCCCTTCTCTTGTCGACTGACTGTACTGTTTCCGACCTTCCACTCCTTCTGCCGACCAATAGTACATTCACCATATTCGATCACAAAACGCATTCACCATTCCTATGCTCCCTCTGGGCCTTTAAATAAACTCCGACTTTGCTTCCAGCCGACCACTTCCACTTCCTCCCATCATCGAGAACACGCCGCACGCACGAGTCATTTTCTTCCCACGACTCCACGTCTTAAGATCAGAATTGTCTGCGTGGGCTCGTCACCAAACCTCCGACTCGGAATACAGATTCGACATTACACAAATCCCTCAGCCTGTCATACAAACTTCAAGATGTCTGCAGGAGCGAAACAGAGGCTCATGAGCGAGTACAAGGCCCTTGAGAAAGAGAAGTGGGTTAATGTCGAGGTACGTAACTCTCCCTAACGTTGCTTTTTGTTATACCAGTATGCTAATGATCGACAGCTCTGCGATGGTGGTTCCCTCTTCAGATGGAACATTGGATTGATCGTTGTCAATGACGAAAGTGCATTCAATGGTGGTTACTTCAAGGTAAATACATTTCTATGCAGCCTCATCCTACTGTGCTAATAACCTATTTCAGGCCGAGATGACCTTCACCGACAAATACCCCTTCTTGCCACCGACCTTCAAATTCGTAAACCCAATATACCACCCAAATATCTACTCCGATGGGAAGCTGTGCATCTCCATTCTCCATGCCCCGGGTGACGATGAACAGTCCGGAGAGCTGGCTAGTGAGCGTTGGTCCCCTCTCCAAGGCGTGGAGTCTGTTCTGCGTTCTGTCCTCCTACTTCTCGACGATCCCGAAATTTCCTCCCCAGCCAACGTCGACGCAGGAGTCATGTACCGAGATAGCCGGGCCAAATACAACGAAAAAACAAAAGAGGCGGTTGAGCGCTCTAAGAAGGATATCCCCGAGGGTTTCGTTATGCCAACCACTCTCGAGTCGGCTCCTCCGAAGGAGATCCCCGATGACGACAATTTTTGGAACGAGTCCGAAGCGGAAGAGGATGACTTTGGGGCTAGTGATAGTTCCGGAGACGACTTCGAAATGGACGAGGATGAAGAGGGGGAGGAAGAAGAAGAGAGCGAGGAGGGACAGGAAATGGAGGAGTAAATCGCATATCTTGGCGTCGAAGGTCTAGAGTAAGACTTCTCGGGCAGCACTAGCGTTTTGGGGGATATTTCAACTTTACTGGCATAGCATAGCGAGGACTCTGGCTTCTCAGCGGCGTACGGACAAGGCAGGCATAGCATTCATCTGCGGCGTATTCTAGTTCTACTGCGGAGAGCTTTGTTTCTGTTTTTAGATCTGGCGCACAAGGCTGATTAATAAGGGTTTCATGGAGTAGGAATAAAGGAGCACATAGAACAGCAATCCACACACAGCGTGCAATGCATTTTTCTTAGACAAACACAAATGATGTGTTCGTCCGAATGCTATGCGGCGTGAAAAGACGGGTGAAAATACTCTGATCCATTCAGTAAAACCACTTTGCTTTTTTTTTAAACATCTAATCAGAGACTGGCACCACCGACGGTCTCATATACCGTATTAGTTAGGATATAAGACCAGTCCCCAACAGAAGACCATATGGTTGACTTTTAATATCCCACGCCAGCTGGCACATTATAAATAAGACTATGTTATAGCTAAGGTCTACCCCCTAGGGAAAGTTAGTAGACCAGGTCTTTTATATTGACTAATACGGTAGAAACTTCCCTTCTACCGTGACGCGGGTCTACCGGTATCTGAAATGCGTGCGTTGATACGGTAGTATCTCACGTGCCGATCTCCACTGTATCAGCACCAGCATCAAGCGGACAGGGATTCGGATGAGAGCCGCTAAGAAGCTCTCTCTCTCATCACAAGGAAGCACAAGCACAAGCACAAGCACAAGCTTAAGCTACCTTCAGCTTCAGCATTCAACATTCTTTCAACAGCTTCGCTCTTTGGTGAATATCTCTTATGAACTTAGCCACCTTCCTAAATGTGCCGCAAAACTCCGACCGTTGATTCCTGACCATCGCCGCGCTGCTGTACCGCACCGCCTCGCGCGCTCCGAAAGCTTACAACTACCATCAATATGGCAGCGCAGCCGTCTGATGACGAAATCAAGAACTTCTATGACTTCACAGGGTCTAGCATTCCCAAGAAGGAGGTGATTGCGCGATATCAGGTGCGTCTGCGGATTCCTTTTGAAGTCAACCTTGGATGGCAGCTTATTACTGAAGTAGGGCAACAACAGCGACATTTCACAAGCCGTTGCTGAGTGGTTCGACGACCCTAGTAGCCAAAAGGTACCCCTTTGACCAGAGACCACACAAAATACATGTGCTGAACGGCCTTCTAGTACAAATACCGGTGGGACGAAGACCAGTTCAACAGTGATCGGGATGGTGGACTAAGAGAGCAAAACTCTCACGGTGTCTGTCAGTTACCTTTTCGGCTTATAATGTTGTGCGACTACGACTGATAATTTGCAGCGTTTGATATTCAAGGCCCCGATGTCACCGTTCCTTCCTACAATCATTATGATGGCAATGGCCTGGCTTCCAGGCCGCCTTCTCGAACGAGCCACAACAAATCACCACTGGGTAAGATAATAGACATGACTGCCGAGCACGCACTTGGTTTGTATAATATATGGGAGATGAAGTATAACAGACTGACTGTCTCTGCCTAGCCGATCCGCGAAACTCCTTGCCCTTTGGCCAACATGAGGATAGTGATTTGGAGCAGGCTCTCCGCGCCTCCAGAGCGGAAGCCGGTTTGGAACCACAAGAAAGCGGAATTGCCAATGCCAGCGAACCTATATTTGGTCCTGCCACTCGCAGCCAGTATGAGTCTGGCAAGTGGGATATGGTTGTCGCAGGCAAAACCTCTGTTACGGAAATAGTGGTAGACCCTGAGCCAGCCGAGCGAAAACGCGACCCCGACGTCCCAGCCTTCCTCAAGCCGAGCGTGGAGGACCATCGTCTGAATGCCCTCTTGACCATCTACCATGAGATCCCCCTCATTCGACAAATTTTCCTACCCCACGATGGTCACGACCAAGCTCCAAATTATGGTTACGATAAAGAGTGGTGGGCTGGCAAGGTAATCGACATTCCTACGGTCTTTGGAGAAGGCATGACACCACCCAGTGAAGTGAATATGGAGCTCCAACGCCTTATGGCTTTTCTGGATAAGACAGACCGAAGCTATGGCTCCATAGAAGCCCTTGCAAATCTGAAGGATGTTAAAAAGGAACTGCGAAAGGACCCAAATAAGCCAAAGGCAGCGGTTCTGAAGGCGTGGAAGAATGGTATGCTAGATGGTCAGTACAAAGATGAAAAGGTGCGTAAGGCTGGTTCCTGCCCCGGACTTTACTCCGAGAATACCCTCAGTGATTGAGGCTTTTCTTCTCGGGTATCGCGCAACATTCCTATACCGCTTTTCGGGTTTTCTATTGAATGCTTACTTTTGAAAGTACAGATTAGCAAACTTTTTAGCGTGGGTGCACGTTCAGAGGCAGAAGAGAGCAACTCACAGGAGTTCGGTATTTTGGAGCTGTCCTTGCCAGATACAGACTCGTTCCAAGAGACACTCTACGATCTTGCAGATGAGGCTTTGTGGCATTCCCTTGAACCCTTGGACTTCGACAAAAGTCCTTACCTCTCTCATGTAGCTGACGTCATTGCATTTCAAATCGAGGGAGATGAAACCAAAAAGAACATCGAGGTTCCTATCACATGGTACCCAGATCGTTATCTGAAATCGGCAAGACAGGCTGCACTGGATATGCGATTGGAGAAGAAAGAGATGGCTGAAAGACTGGAGCAAAACTTGCGTCTGCAAGAATCTCTTACGAATCATCACTCATCTAATGGGAAAACTATCAAAGTGAAGGACCTTCTTAATGCAGCTCTTCAGCACCAGCAGGTCGAGAACTCTGATGGCGAAATTGAGGCACAAATCCAAGTTCTAGAGGATGAAGAGGCGGATCTTGCTGCTCGGGAGTCTGCTAAGAAAACTGCTTATCTTTCAGCGCAGCTTCGAAACCTGGTGACAAACATCGACAACAAACTACAATGTACTGCACTCTCCCCCACTTCTTCGTACCTTTACTAATATTTGACTAGCTTTGAACGAAGAACAAGAGAAGTCTATCGATGCATTACGCAAGTTGTCGACATTGTATACCGATCCTTCCTCGGAGGTAGATCCAGCTGCGCCAAAACTGCACAAGTATACCCTTAGAGGTGTCAGCACAACGAAGAGCACCATGTACGTCTGTAGGCGCGCCGAGCCTGATCTAATAGATATAGATCTTGACGGTGAAGAGCCAAAGTCGAATGGTGACCAGTGGTGGCGGATTCATTTCGCACCTTTTGGCTCCAATCCAGTAACCATCGAGGTACACTACCATTTTTGTTCATTCTGTGCATATCCTACCAGATCCACAGTTCAAATGCTAACTCTCAGATAGAAAACCACCGAAGAAAAGGTTCTTGAAGCTACAAAGACCGAGAGCAAGAACATGATGCTGGTTTATGCTAGTGAAGAGGCCATGAACTTCGAAGCGAGGGTCCTTCCTGCTAATCTTGAGGTTTGTGGTGCGCTGTCCGATTTGTATGTCTCGTGACTGATATTCTATTAGGCCTTCGTTCACATGGACAACCGAGCATTCAAGGCTGAACTGATCGAGGGTGATAGTTCACAAACTCAGGTCTCATCTCCAGGCAAGCGCAAATTTGACCAAAGAGGATCAGAGGGATTGTCAGAAGCAACTCCGTCAAGATGGGAAGGTGGTGCAAGTCCAAGGGGAAAGGACAGTGCGATGGGTGGCGAGATGAGCAATCACAATGATTATTTACAAGACCATGATATTATTATCGGCATTGACCCGAACGACATTGAGAGCAATGGACAGTCCGCGGGTCAGGAAATGCAGGAGCGCAGCAGCATGAGGATGATGGCGGGCATGAGCCAAGAAAAGTCTACGATTGACAGTATGGATCTGGATGAGGTTATTGAAGATGAGCATCCGGCGGGAGAGAGTGCGGCTGTGAAACATGTTGGATTCTCAGAATGAATGGCGGATAGAAGAAGCGGCGTCAATCTTTACTGTTTCAGGCCAGGTCAGACATGAAAGACCTGCAATCTGCGGTGCCGCTTTTAATGTCAAGCGCGAGGATTTGTATGATAACACCCAGCCAAATATCCAACCAGCAAGTTGAAATAGTTGTATGTGTCATTTATGGTGGAGTGAAGTGATGAACATCCGCTTTTCCTACATGATTAAGGGGCTCGCTAACCCTTTATACAGGACCTATCTCTGCTCTCTGCCTCAACAATTACTTCTCTAGGATTTTTACTGATTAGCTGAACCCTAGGAATTAGACTAATATATTTCATAGTTAACAGATGGAATTGCAATATAAACTTGATAGTGATTGTGGTTCCAGCTGAAGCCAAGGCAGGAGTAAAGTAGCTTCTGCCATTAATACCAGTGATTGATTGCATTCAATCAAGCAAAACACTAGGCTAGTTACAATGTCTCAAGTTGTCCCATGATTATCGTTTTCAGTCTTTTGTAAAAAAGGTCAGTTGAATGTTGGAAGCTTCTCGAAGCTTCTTTCACTGTTTTTGAAGGATCCCCGCATCGCCAATCGCAACTTTTTATCCTGGCTGGACCCCGGCCAGTCCAACGTCACCGCCTGAAGAACTTGAAAGTAAAGCCGGCCGCACCGCATCGCAACTCACAATCCAAAATTCCAACCTGCATTGGACATCAGTTCCAAGAGTAAAACGTCTCAAAGACTCGGGCTTACTGGTCAATTGACGTACGAGCAACAGTCGAACTTTTCTACAAGTACCCCTTTGTGCTGCAAGCAAGGGTGCCCATTAACATTCACGTCAGTCCGCAAACAATCAAATCAGCTGTTCGCCGCCCCGCAGATACAGTACAGTACGGTACAACATTCGAGTGCCTTCCAACATCCTCCGTGATAGCCTCGTTCCTTCTTCCTCCCTTCCTCCCCCAACAATCCTCCTACTCTCTTTTTGCGACTTCACTTCTCTCTAAAAAATAAGAAATAAACCTAAAGGCGCTTGCTTCGCTGTTCCATTTTACAACTACGCACACACAAGCACATAGAGCACACAATCCTCACGTCCCACCACAACCATGGTGTCAGAAACGAAACTCTACGATGTCCTGGGCATTAAGGCGGATGCCACCCAGGACCAGATCAAGAAGGCATACCAGTAAGCTCAATCGTTTCCTTTCCCTGGCTTGCTACATGCTAATTATTTTCACAGTAAGATGGCCCTTAAATTCCACCCCGATAAAAACGCCGACAAACCAGATGCCAGCGAGAGGTTCAAGGAAGTCAGTCAAGCCTATGAAGTTCTCCAAGACCCCTCGAAGCGAAAGATATACGATCAATACGGCCTAGAATATCTGCTCCGGGGCGGCCCACCACCTCCCGAGCCGGGTGCGGGGGGTAACCCATACGCGGGTGCAACGGGTGGAGGGGGTGGAATGCCAGCAGGATTCAACTTTGGACAAGCAGGCGGTATGCCATCCGGCGGCGGACCACAAGGCTTCCACTACGAGTTCAGCAATAGCCCCGGCGGTGGCGGCGGTGGTGGTTTCAGCTTCAGCAACCCAGACTCGATATTCTCGGAGTTCTTGCGGGGCCAAGGGGGGATGGGGGGCTCGTCAGGCTTCGAGGACATCTTTTCTGATCTGCCCAGATCCCGCACTTCGGGTGGAAGGTCACGAGCTGCCAACTTTGGTGCTTCTGAGGCTGCCTCGGCGAGACCGAGAGCACCGACACCGGAAGTCACGACGGTGGAGAGGCCGCTGCCGTTGACGCTCGAGGAGTTGTACAAGGGGGCGCATAAGAAGATGAAGATTAAGCGGAAGGCTTTTGACGAGGTAACGGGGAAGCGGACTACGCAGGATAAGGTGTTGGAGATGGATATTAAGCCTGGATTGAAGAAGGGTAGTAAGATTAAGTTCAAGGGTGTGGGAGATCAAGAAGAAGGCGGGCAGCAGGATTTGCATTTCCTTATTGAAGAGGTAAGCCATCAATCATCCTTCACGGCACCTTTGACATATACTAATATCCGTACAGAAAAAACACCCTCTCTACACACGTGAAGGCGACGACTTGCACCTCAAGGTCGATCTAGAGCTAAAGGAAGCTCTCACCGGCTGGAAGCGAACAGTCACCACTATTGACGGGAGGCAAATCAACATTGAAAAGGGTGGCCCCACGCAACCAGGAAGCAGTGATACGTATCCCAACCTGGGCATGCCGCTTAGCAAGAAGCCTGATCAGAGGGGTAACTTTGTCGTCACGTATAATGTGAAGTTCCCTACCTTCCTAAGCCAAGAGCAGAAGAGGAAGTTGAAGGAGATTTTGTGATTGGGGTGGGGAGTATAGTATACGTTGGGGATGAAAGCGAGCGTAGGTGTAGCATGCAAGTTTTTGCGTGACTTCGAAGGGTATCATTGCGAGGAGCGCATTTGGGCAACGGTGTTTTGGCGAAGGGTGGGTGGACGACTTGATGATGGTACGACGAGACGAGGATTATTCACGTCGACTTTTTCGGCTTCTTTTTCATGGTACATACCTAGTAGTTTTTGTCTTTGAGTAATAGGATTTATTCAGCCAGCATGTATAACGCCCGCCTCTTTTTCTATCTCATTACTCTAGTGAACATTAAAATCCTACAAGTGATACCCTTTGCCCACTATCTACTCCTTTCTTTATAAAGCTCCCCCAACCATCTTAACAATCCACATCGCAATCCTAACCTGAATCCCCACCCTCCTCTCCACCCCCAAGAAATCATCTATCCCCACCTTCCCCGCAAACTCCTGCAGCCCATCCCTCTCCTCCCTCAACCTCCCCTTCAACCCCTCATCACTAGTAACAATACACGTCCCGACCTCCAAATCAAGCCCATAGCTGCGCTTCGTATAATTGCTGCTGCCCACAATACTAAGACTCGGCTCCTGCTCCCCGTTAAGCGAGATCCAGAGGCCCTTGGCGTGGTACGTCCAGCCGCCCTTCTCGCCCACGGTCCCCCTCCTCCACTCCTTGAGCGCGATGTCGTTTTCTCGGCCGGATTTTTGCGCGCGCTCGAGGAAGCGCCGCGAGAGCAGCGTGTATGCGGCGGGGAGCAGGCCCGAGACGCCTTTGCTGCCGTAGAAGCCGTTGGCGTAGGGAGAGGCTGTTATTACGGTGTTGGTTTTTGAGGCGGCGGAGAGGAGGAGCGTGGTTAGGGAGGGGTCGGGGTTGAAGTAGCCGGCTGTGAAGGTCCAGGATGAGGTGCTGAAGGTGGGGGATGAGAGGGTGTGGAGGATGTGCGTTATTGATGGTAGCTCGGTGGAGGTGTCGGGGTCTAGGAGCTGGGTTAGTTGGGAAAGCGGGTAGACTGTTGTGTTTGCTTTGGGATGGGGGGATGTGGTGGTGGTGATGGTGGAGGAGGGTTTGATTAGGGGGTTGAGAATGCTGCTCGAGGCTGAAATGTACTTCTTGGGATCGATGAGTGGTGAGGGGGCGAGGTTGGAGGAAGGCCAGTCTAGGGTGTAACCCGTTGGGTTTTGCGGATCCGGGGTGACTAGGAAGCTGAGATTCGATACCGCGCTATGTATCTTGAAGAAGTAAGAGGTGATCTCTCTTGAAGAGAATACGTGATACCGGTCTTGTCTATCGGTGAAGTAGTTATTGGAGAGATTTGCCCTACGTGAATTAGCTTTTGGACATCCCGAGTTCTAAGAGTCTGCCTACCCTGAAATGATTATTTCATCATCCACTCCATAAAGTTTCATATGTTGCAATCCCCATCCCTCATTGATCCGTCTTGGGATGTACTTCTTTCGCAAGCCTGTCAAATTCGGGGTATGGTACATTCGAATCTCAACCCTGTCCGAGCCGAATTCGTCTACCAATGGAGCAAGCAGGGAAGCACATGATGGTTCTGGAGACTCCCGAGTACCTCTCAGTGCATCAGTGAGAATACTGAGCTTCAAATTGGGTTTGCTTTTAAGAGCTTGATGGAGGGTGGAAATCTGAAAGAAATCAACGATTGTTCAATGCCAGGAACCAGGACCAGGAACAAATTACAAGTTCATGTTCTGTTTTGCCTATGTACAATGTAGACAGAAAGATCTGCTTCTCTGCACCAAGAATCTTGGACTACCTTCCATCAGCCATAGACCTCGTACTGGGTAATGCTTGAGCCGACCTTCAGTGTCTCGTAGAAATCCGACGGCGTACGCAATATCTGAATCTGTGACCCTTGAATCTCGAACTTCGGTGCTATCCTGTCTAACTCATTCGTAAAGGCGCCCAGCATTGAAGCTGTCGATGAGCTATTCGCATTCGCAGCTGGGGGCGTAGATGTCGAGAATTTGCGCGGCTTAGCCAGGACCATTCGCGGCCGGCATGTCTGAAGCCTTCGCGTGGCAGAGCATCGTAGGAAGCTCCTAGCTATCATAGCCAATTCTGGAGATATCAGTACAGTAGACCGAAATTGGGAGCTTGGGCTTGGTTGGGGATCTTGAATTTCGGGGAGCTTTTGAAGGTCGGCTCAAGCTAGACCGGAATTGGACCAACCGAAAGCCGCCCGCCTTCGACTCGACATCACACCTCTTCTCAACTGGAACTCTAGAAGCCATTGGACATCAGCCACGATGTCTACGATCATGAGAACGCTGCGCAACTTGCGTAGAGTTGGCATCAAGGTATGGAAATGAGTCCGATTGTTGCAGGAGATTGCTAATTGTTGTTTCTGCAGGACTATCTTCATCAAATGCACGTATGTTGAACGCCCCCCTCTTGCACACGGTAATGCGAATACTGAACGATGATATTTTCTTCTAGTACATAGGTAGGAACCGATGTATTTCTAAGAGCAGGATTGGGAACTGATCAATGGCGCAGGTGATACCAAGGCGGGCACGTTGATTGCGACGGACCGATATGGAAACAAGTACTTTGAGAACCTAGAGGAGGAGTTGCCATGTGAGCCTTCCTCGAACCAATATCCAGCATTCAAAAGCTTATAGAAGCACAGTGCGAACGAGATGGGTAGACTATAAGGACCCCGAGCTCGACGCGTAAGGACCCCAGATACCTGTCTATATTGGAGCACGATTCTGATGGTATTGCTTTTACAGATCACACATCGAGCCTGGATGGCATGCGTGGATTTCATACATGGTGGACAAGCCGCCGACCCAAGATCCTATCCTTAAAACTCAAGTGCGGTCTTGGGAATTGCCAAATCACAGGCCGAACATGACTATGAGCCGTGGTGCTTTCAAGACATACTCTACGTGAGCCTCAATATTCCTTCTCGTGATTATCTAGTTCTAATTTCATTCTAGTACTAAGCCAAAGCTTACCGCCTGGACACCTACTGCGGCTCCAAGAACATAGAATGATTGCTGGTCCTGGTGCATATTGGCAAGTTGTACATAGCCTGTGAGAAATGGAATTGGTTGAAATGTGTATCAGAACCCTGCTACCAAATGATTCTACCCCAAGCACCTATTGGCTGTACAAAACTCAAGTGAAGAGAGTTTACTGGGCCTTTGGCCGTTTGACTCATTGATCTTTGTGACTGCGCAGCATTTTACCCCCTGTCCTGTTGGATATGCGGCTAATAAATAAGCTGCCAACCACTCCTAATACTTCAAACTCATAAAAACATTTTCTCTCCAAAGAACTTATGAGCCATGGCCAACAGAATAGTTCAGAACGAGTCTGAACCCTCTCAATTCACGCCGTTCCCACGCCTTCCTAAAGAGTTGCGGCTCAAGATATGGGAATTCGCAGCCCAAGTACCCCGCATCGTGGAGATCTGCCAGCTCCCAGCAAAGCCATTCTCCTCGGACGGGAACATCTCAGAGGACGACGGTGAGGTATCCCTGAACCCCAACCCCTTCTACTCGCCGACAGCCATCCCGCCAATCCTCCACACCAGCCGCGAATCCCGCACCATCGCCCTCGAGCACTGCACGCCCTCGTTCCCGCACTCCCAACACCCGCCTACCATCTTCTACAACCCCGCGCAAGACATCCTGTACTTCCCACCATGGTGTGGCCAATCCAGCGTCTACGAGTTCGAGGCACGGGTTCCGGATGCCGTGAAAGATGCGGTTCGCAAGGTGGCGGTTGAGCATCTGGTGTGGTATAGCGGTTGGGGTCAGGGGATGTTTAATATTCAGATCCAGATGGGTGGGTTTAGGGGCTTGGAGGAGTTTTATCTGGTTGTGAGGGAGCCGTATGCGTTGGGGTTTGGGTGTTGGTGTTGTCATGATTGGGATGGGCCGGAGAGGGGGGTTGTCGAATTCCAGGTTCATAAGGAGGCGGGGGAGTTGGAGGAGGGGAGCGGAGTGGAGGGGGTTAATAAGGAGGAGGAGGAGAAGGATAAGCCTTCGTTTTCTAACCGGGTGGTGAGGGATGTGCTTGCTACGTTTAAGGGGATCAAGGAGGCGGACGAGACGTGGCATGCTCCTGAGATTAAGTTGGTAAGGTTGAAAAGGGATGGGGTCATTGTATAAAGCTTGCTCCAATTGCGGAAGAAACTTTCAGGGTGCTCTCGTTATTTGACTTGACTAAGATATTGCTACAATATGCGTCCCCGAAGAGCTCATAATGTGGGTGTCAAATCCAGTGGTTAACTTATATAACGTTCACCCCTCTCTCTCATTAATGACCACCAAAGAAACTTAACAACTCGCCTTAGAGCTTTCAACCCCCATTTATCCATTCCCGTAAGGTACCTACCTGTCGAAAGATTCGGTCCGGCGAAATGGTTATTGACCCCACAAGAGACCTACCCCACCCCACAGTAGTAGCACCGGTTCCGAGAACGGCAAAAAATAGCCCTTGTTTTTCTCCATGTAGTTCTTTCTTTCTCTCGGCGACTTTAATTGAAATGAATTCTAAAGATTCCCAACTCTCCATAGCCATCATAGGCGGAGGAATTGGGGGGCTAGTCCTTGCTCTACAACTCGAAGCTGACGGATTCCACAACATCACCATCTTCGAATCCTCCCGCTCACTAAAAGCCATTGGCTCCGGAATCAACCTGCAGCCCTCCGCCGTGCTGGTGCTGCGCAACTTGGGGCTATTACCAGCGCTTGAAGACACCGGGATTAAGACTGCTGAGCTGCGGTATTACAATCGGCATGGGCATTATGTTGTTTCGGAGAAGAGGGGGGAGGATGCTGGGTATTTAGTGCCTCAGTTCTCGGTGCATAGAGGCATGTTGCATGAATTGCTTTTGAAAACGGTTCAGGAGAGGTTGGGCAATAACTGCGTGAAATCCGATCATGTGTTTACTTCCTACTCGCAAGATGAGGCTAGCATTACGGCCAACTTTACGAGAAGGTCAGATCCGTCTCAACCTGCTGAGGTCCAGTCGAAAACTACGGATGTACTGGTTGCTGCTGACGGCATCAACTCCACTGCACGCCGCCTCCTGTATCCGGATGAAGGACCGCCGAATTTCTCCGGGCGTATGCTATGGCGTGGCGTCTCGCTCAGAGAGCCCTTCCTCACGGGACGCAGCATGGTATGGGCTGGTCACGCGGACCAGAAGTTCATCGCGTATCCTGTTGGGCGAGAAGCGGAACGGGGAGGGAAGTCTCTTGTGAACTGGATTGCGGAGCTGAGAGTTAGAGACAAGGACGATCCTGACCTGACGCCACCAGTGGCTGATTGGGGCAAGGTCGTCCCGAAATCGAGGTTTGCGAGCAAGTTTGACAGTTGGACTTTTGGATTCTTGAGTATACCGGAGCTTATTGCTGAGACGGCTGAAGTGTCCGAGTTTCCTATGTGTGATAGGACGCCGGTGGATAGGTGGAGCTTTGGGAGAATAACACTTTTGGGAGATGCTGCCCATCCGCTATATCCAAGTGAGGAAACCTGGAAAGAAAACTGAGACTGTACTTACTGACTGGCCTAGTTGGATCGAATGGCGCGAGTCAAGCCATCCTTGACGCAGTGGCTCTTTCTTCGGCTCTGCAAAACGAGCAAAACGTACCAAAGGCTCTGACGAATTATCAAGATGCACGTTTACCGCCAACTGCAAAGATCTGCTTTGCCAACAGAGCAAATGGGCCGGATCATGTACTTCAACTGGCACATGAACGTGCTCCGGACGGATTTGAGAACATCAATGATATTATTGGAAGTTTGGAGCTCGAAGACGTTGGTCGGGCGTACAAGCTTTTGGCTGGTTTTGATATGGAATCTGTTAACAGAAAGGCAGAAGAGACGAAGGGCTTGTGGGACTCGAAAATCAATGAAAGGGGGACGAAGAAGTAAATCAACAAAATCCGGAATAGGAAACAATTTCGGAATCCCTCTTGGCTCTTGTTCGAAGCTCTTGATTGTGTCTGTGTTATGGTCCTACATCTTTTATTTGCCATTGTTCTGATTGCTTCACATACGAATTATCCTTCCTAGGTTCGTCGGAATTTGTCAAATGCGTGGACTCGTGCGAAGCTGAGGTTCAGTTGCTGGCCAATTCTATATCTTCCTTTGACTAACCATTATTTATCAAGCTAAGTTCTGTAATCGCCATTGATCGTGATGTACTCGTGACTAGAGAGCTTTAGCCAAACCAAGTAGATAGTGAAACGATTAGACTTACCTGTAATCACAGGTCCAGTATACTGCCTCCTCCTTTCCACCTCCTAGCCTGACTAGAATCTCTAGATCTTCATGTTCTAGGATCTCTGCCGCCCGTGCCTCATCCACAGATTCAGGCTCACCATTGACAAGCAGCTTCAGCTCGGGAGACCCATCTGTAGGGATAAACGAGACACTTGTCTTTTCAGGGACGATCTCGGGAACTTCGTTAATTGGCATACCAGGCTCCGAAATCTGTGAGTAACCGGTTGCACAGAGTATACGGCCCCAGTTTGCATCTTTCCCATATAGTGCAGTTTTGACCAAAGGCGACCTTGCAATAGTGCTTGCGATTTTGCGAGCACCAACCTCGGATGGAGCTTCTGTCACACGAATTGTGACAAATTTCGTTGCTCCTTCACCATCTCGGACTACAAGCTTAGCAAGGTCTGTAGCAAATTCGGTCAATGTCGTCTGGAAAGCAGCATAATCTTCTGAAGACTCCGAGGTGATCTCTTTTCCTCCCGCAGCTCCATTGGCTAGGACCGCTACGGTATCATTTGTTGAAGTGTCTCCATCAATGGAAATGCTGTTGAAGGACTTATTGACGGCGTTGGTAAGTAAAGCTGGCAGAAGTGCCGGGGCAATTGGAGCGTCAGTAGCGATTATTCCTAGCAGGGTTGCCATATTTGGGTGAATCATGCCAGCTCCCTTGGTCATACCTGCTATCCGATATTCGCTTGAAGGGCAGGATGGCAAGGAGAAAGTTCGGGAGATAAGCTTGGGGAACGTGTCAGTTGTGCAGATTGCTTGAGCCGTAGCCAACCAGTGATCGTGCGATGTTCCCAGGGCATCATAGGCAGACGGGATCCTGTGCAAGATCTTTTGGATTGGCAGTCTATAAAATTGATTAGTTAGTCGAGGCAAGTAAGCATGGATTAAAATACCCACCTCTGACCAATCACTCCCGTACTCATAACTATGGTACTTGATCCCTTGCCATCACTTGGCTCTTCAAAACACCTATCGGCCTCCAAGCCCATCTTTTCCGCATCCTCCATGCCACCCTTCCCAGTGACAGCATTGGCGCATCCCGAGTTGATGATAACAGCTCTGACCCCGGCATTGTTCCTTCTTTTCAGCATTTCTCTGCTGACTGTGACAGGAGCCGCCTGGAACTTGTTCTTTGTGAAGACCGCGGCAGCAGCACATGGTGTTTCCGAAGCTATGAAGGCGAGATCGGGGGTGCTTTTGTTGGTAGGTTTGACTCCCACATGCGTTCCGGACACGAGGAAGCCTTGGGGATACCTACCGCTTGTAGGGACATATTTTTGCTTTGCGGCTGGGATTATGCCATCAACAGGTGCGCTATAGTGACGAACACTGATTGTAGGCGATTGAGAAGGTGCCCGTCCCAGTATCAGTCGTGTCAAAGCAGACGACGGGGTTGGTTTGGGAGCCATTGAGGGCGATTGGAAAGTCAGAACGCTCTCAAAAAAACCCAATGGGGCGTGAAAGATACTCCAGATGTCAGCCGATAATTTCAAAAATACCCTACTTCCATCGCAAGGGGGGTTTTTTTTTTCTAGTCTGAAAGACTGAGTCACCTCGTGCTCTCAGCGTTTTTTTAAGTATTACAGTAGCGCAAGGCAATGCGGCCGCTTCAGCCTCGTTTTATTGTGGGGGTACTGTACGTGTAGGGGTGGGGGTGGGGTGGGGTTCCATGAAGGAAGGCTGAGCTGACTCTTACCGTAATCCGCCCTCTCTAATAATAAGTCCAAAGATATCGATATCCGCATCAATATCAATAACGAACATAGATCCTTACTCAACCCGAACAAAGAACATGTCCAGCCCCAGCGCGTAGAGGTCTTGTGGCTACGGCTGCGAGAAACGTCGACTAGTTTTCCTTTCTCTTCTGTGAGACCATACCTCCACATCAATATGCCGCCAACTAGTCCATGGGGAAAGAAGCCAGAACAAGACAACACATCCTCATCTGGCTTTCCCGGATTGAAGCCAACTAAATCAAATGATGCTGCAACGAGGCCTCAATATGAGGAAATCCAAGAGGACGAGCTTATTGCGTTGGCTTCCATTTACGGTGACGATTTTCGTAGAATCGAAACCAAGACTGGAGCTTGGAAGGTAAATGTTGCCCCCGAGGTTCACGAAGTACTATTCTCATTTGATGTTCTAGAAAGCCGAGCCTAGCTTTGAGATCCGTATCAAAACCTTGGACGACGATATAGCTGTCGTTCTATGCGTGGTCCTCACCGCCACCTACCCAAAAACTGCACCGCTGTTAAGCATCAAGGGCGATTTCAACCTCCGAGAAGGGACACGTTTCAAGATCCAGAAAATTCTTGAAACCAAGCCAAAAGAATTGGTTGCAGAAGAGCAGGCTATGATCATGGAAATTGTCAACGCCTGCCAGGAAACCCTCGACGAAGCTGCTGAAGCTAAAGCCGCGGGACTGGAACTACCAAGCTTAGTAGAAGAGCGAGCTGCTCATGAAGCCGCTGCAGCAAAGCTTGCCGAATGGCAAAAAGAGGAAGATGAAAAGAAGAAGCAATTAGAAAATTTGGAAGAGGAGCGAATGCTTGGGTCCCTGGTGGAAGACGAACTCAAGCGTCAGAAAGCAAAAGCTCAGGAGACTAAACGGAAGAGCCGTCCACCTCCAACAGTACTCCCTCACTCCTCACTGGATAATGGAAGTTTCACGGTAAAAGACGAAGGTCTGGCATTCGATCAGCCCGTCAACCTTGTCGATGCTAGTGGCAACCCGTTCTGCTTTCAAGTTGTTGCAAGCAAGGTCTGCATCCGAAAGGGCCCTGCATCTAAATGCTTTACCGTAAGACCAATGGCTGATCTAGCTGATGCCCCAACTCTTGTATTGAAACAAATTGATGTAGACTCGGGCGCAAAAGACCAAAATACATTCAAGCGACAATTACAGGCTCTCGAGACGGAGTTAAAGTCACTCAAAGAGATCAGACATCAAAATATTCTGGATCTTTATGAGTTCAAAGTCCACAGAACAACCGACGAGGATGCAGATTCCGATTCACCTTGGACAGTGAGTGTTCTCATTGAGTATGCCGAGAAAGGGTCCTTGGAGGAATTCCTCGAAATTGCAGGTTGTCTAGGCGTTGGCAAAGTTCGCTCCTGGACCATCGAGCTTCTTGATGCCCTTCGTTTCTTACATGATCATGGCATCGTCCATGAGGACATACATACCGGCAACGTATTGCTAGTCCGAGAACCAGGCGGAGAGGTTAGACCAAAGCTTGCAGATGCAGCGTTTCAAAAGAAGTTGCAAAATCTTAGTGGAAAGACGCAGTCAAAAGATACGCTTTCTGTTGCAAAATCGGCTTACTGGCTCCCGCCTGAGATAGCGAATACGAATCATCCTCAATATACGCAGAAAACTGATATCTGGGATTTCGGAATTATATTCCTTCAGATGGCGTTTGGTTTATCAGTCATCAAAACATATTCTTCGCCCACAGCATTAGCCAATTCCTTAGCTTTGTCGGATTCATTCAATGAATTTATCGTCAAATTATTCAAGGCAGATCCCAGGAAGCGGCCTCGAGCTTTCGAGTTGAGCTCATCTGAATTTCTTGCAACGGATGCGGAGCTACTAGACCACCAAGACATGTCCGCTTCTACATCAAGACTTGGCTCAGTATCCTCACTGCTAGCTCTAACTCCTCGACGGCAGCGACATGACTCCACAAATGCTTACTCGGGCCCCTTCTCTAGATACAGGGAGGACTTTGTTGAAGAGGGTCGTCTTGGCAAGGGGGGATTCGGGGAGGTAGTGAAAGCACGAAAGAAGCTCGACGGCCAGATCTACGCGATCAAGAAGATAACTCAAAAGTCATCTGCGTCTTTGACTGAGGTATTGAAAGAAGTTCGCCTCCTTTCCCAATTGAGTCATCCGTCAGTAGTCCGTAAGTCAGCATTTTAACTTCCGAATCTCGCGCCGCCTGGCCCTCTGGAAGGCAAACTTTTACTAGTTTTGCATTTTTGGTAGACCGAGGCGGCGGATATTGAGCTGTGTCTCTCTACTTTCAATAGATATCCTTTGGTGACCATTTGTTATCTCCAACTCACATGAATTCTCGAGGTTGTCAAGGTTGTTTTACCTCTCAGATCAAACCACCAGGATTTGGTACAAATTGGCTGTTGCAAGGACATACTCAGGTGTAGTTCCACATATAATCATCAAGACTAATCACTTCTTACGATAGGTTACTACAATACGTGGACTGAAGAAGTCCCAGATGCTTCCGAGACCGATGAGGATACTACAACGACCGAGGCTGCAACAACAGAAGATTCTGTCAGCGCGATGTCCCCTGGTACTGGTCCTAACATTGAATTTGGAGTGAGCACTGGAGGCCTTGACTTTATGTCATCTAGTGGGTATCCACAAATCGAATTTGGATACGACGATGGCTCGGAGGCCGTCGAGGATTCTGAAGAAGAGGACGACGATTCCACAAACCCGTCTAACCAAGATATCCAAATTGGCGCGAAGCATCACAACATTCTCAGGAAATCCAGATCTAACTCGCGCTATCAGCGGCCCTTCAAAACGATCTTGTATATTTCCATGGAATACTGCGAGAAGCGTACACTCAGAGATTTAATCAAAAGAGGGCTACATAAGGACAGTGACGAAATATGGCGCCTGTTCCGACAAATTTTAGAAGGCCTTGTTCATATTCACGGCATCAATGTTGTGCACCGGGACTTAAAGCCGGAGAACGTCTTCATCGACAGTACTTCCAGCGTCAAAATCGGTGACTTCGGGCTTGCCACGAGTGGTCAGCATGCGACGACAGACAGGAATCCCACAGCATTGCAAACAATGGGCGGAGGGGATATGACAAGGAGTATTGGAACTGCTTTCTATGTCGCCCCCGAAATCTCATCTAGTGTTGGTGGCGGTTCATATACTAGCAAGGTAGACATGTATTCGCTTGGTATCATCTTCTTCGAGATGTGTTATAGGCCATTGATTCCGGGAATGGATCGAACCAAGGTTGGTGAAGAATTGAGGATGAAACAGCCGCTTCTGCCAACAGATTTTGACCTCGCGCAAAATGCCGTGCAAGCGGACATTATACTGTCACTGTTGAACAATAACCCGAAAGAACGACCTTCAGGTTCGGAGCTTCTCCATGGTGGTAAGCTACCAATGCAAATGGAGTCTGAAACTATTCGGCGGGCTTTAGAAGGCCTTTCAGACTCGGGATCTCCTTATTACCACAAGATGATGAGTACACTGTTTTCAATGCCGAATAAACAAGCCAAGGACTTTGCTTGGGATATGAACACTGTCAACCATACTGCCAGCGATCTTTTGCTTCAAGGTCTCGTGAAACAAAAGCTCATTTCCATATTTCGCAATCACGGAGCTGTCGAAACCCCACGAAGCGTTCTCTTTCCTCGTTCGCGTCATTATGGGACAAATGCCGTTCAGTTGCTCGATGCGAATGGAACATTGCTGCAATTGCCGTACGACCTTACTCTCCCACATGCCCGGTCCATTGCGAAACATGAGCCACCTGTACACCGGTCGTTTGCTTTCGGTCCTGTATTTCGAGACAGACAATCTGGTGGCCAGCCTCAAACTTTTGGCGAAGTAGATTTTGATATCATTTCACCCGACACTCTGGACCTGGCATTGAAGGAGGCCGAAGTGATCAAAGTTCTGGATGAGATATTGACAGGTTTTCCAGCTCTAGCTTCGACGCAAATGTGCTTTCATATCAATCACTCGGATATTCTCAACCTCATTTTTGACTATTGCCGCATAGAGTCTGGTATTCGGGATGCCGTTGCGGATACTCTTTCGAAGCTCAACATTCAACATTGGACCTGGCAAAAAATTGGGGCTGAACTAAGGTCTCCTCTTATTGGGGCATCCGTGACAAGTGTTGATGACTTGCAGAACTTTGATTTTCGAGGTAGGTGCTGTTTCTATTTCCCCTATTGTGAGCCTTTTCTAATTACCTTAGACACCCCCAATAAAGCTTTTCAAAAGCTGAAGATAATTTTTGAGGGTACAAGTACATTCGAGAAGGCATCCTCAGCTATTGCTCATCTACGAGACGTCATCGATTATACGAAACGTTTTCAAGTCCGGAGCAAGATTTACATCAGCCCCCTCGGAAGTCTGAAGGAAAAGTTTTGCAAAGGCGGCGTCACATTCTCTTGTCTGTACGACAAGAAAATAAAGGATGTCTTTGCAGCTGGGGGTCGTTACGACTCTCTGATCCGAGAGCATACACACCGTGCAGGTACAAATCTTACAGATCAACATGCTGTCGGGTTCAATCTAGCATGGGAAAAGCTTGCTAGGCTTCCTAAGCCCGGACCCAAAGGGTTTTTGAGAAAGGCAGAGGAGGAGATTCATGGTATTTGGACTACAAGGAGGGTGCGTAGAGTTCCAATATACTGAGTTTGTTTGAATCGACTAATACCATTATAGTGCGACGTGCTTGTTGCTAGCCATGATGCAGCTATTTTACGAACGGCAGGCGTTGATATTTTACAAAGTCTGTGGACGAACGAGATATCTGCAGAGCTTGCTCAAGATTCTCGGTCTCCAGAAGATCTCTTGTCCAAATACCGCGACGAACAACATTCATGGATTGTCATCATAAAGCAGGATTCCATCCTCAAGATCAAGAGTATGGGGAGAAAAGAAACGTCCGATATCGATATTCCCACTACTCAGCTTCTAGCATGGCTGAAGGGAGAAATCCGCGAACGAGACCAGAGAGACGGGATACAACATCGTTCCAAGCTACAACGTCATACCAGCCAACAGGATTCGTCCGGGGGCGTCGATCATGAGCAGGAAGTCCGCGTGCTAACAGCAGCGCAAAAGAGCAAGAAATCGAACAGGCGTAATATTGTCGAGCAGGCCCAATCTCGCTCAGCAACGCTGGTTCATTCATTCTTAGATGGGCCAATTGCGGCCGTTGAGACGACCGACCACGTTATGGACCTCATTCGAGAGACTAGGCTCTCCGATCCAGAAAGCTGGAGGAAGGTTACGCATGCGGTCCCGTCAGCTGAGAGGAGGTATATTGGGGAGATTCATGATATGATGAGTACGATGGCGCACCGGAACAAAGATGTTACTCGGAATGCGTTTGTCTATAACTTCAGGACTGGTATGTGTATATATTACGATCTTGGAGGATGAGGTTGACAGGCAATGCTGTGGGGCGTTTTATGGTTCGGCTTTTGGGACGGCCGTTTTAGGAGTACTGCATGGGACTTTTCAGTGAGAGGGTGGTATAAATTAGAAATAAAATACTACTTGGTACATAACTCTCGCATGTTCATAGTTCAAAGACGAATGAACTTGAGGATATTTGGATCAACAAGAACCAGGAAATGATTAGACCCCGTACAGTTTTATGCAGGTACCCGCGAGAAATATCAGACGAAAACATGTATATATTTTGTTTTCTTTCTACCTCGAGTGCCTGAGCTGAGCAAGATGCTACAGTACCTATCCATGGTGGAATGCGGGGCTTGAATGGCGGGGTCATCCGCCGATAGCCGGAACAGTGAAAAAGAATTTATTATTAGGACATCTATCTACCTGTATCACTGACGGTCAGTCACCGACATCATAAACCAGCACCACTTGATTAACTGTAAATATGACGCTGGCGTCCCAGATATTCAATTGATATGGCTTGACTATATATAAATATACTTTTCTCCCCCGATCTTGTTTCTACCCCTCCCCTCTTTACCACTTGTAGATACCCCGCTGAGCATCGACTTATGGCTTCTCAACCCGAGCTGGGCACTAAAGAGCCTGAGACAGCCACTAATACTCCCATTGTGTCTTTCTTGGGCCCGGTTTCTTCTTATACCCATCAGGTGAGGACACTTTCAAGTTTCAACGTCTCCCTGGTGTGTTGAACTAACATATCATGATCTTACTCAGGCCGCGCTTTCATGCTTCGAAGCCGGCAAGTACAATTATGACCCCGCAGCATCAATCACTGGTAACAAATCTATGATAATCAGCTTCGGTTCTATCTGATTGTGGCAATATAGATGTCTTTGAAACGGTCCAATCTGGAGAAGCGGCCTTTGGCGTTGTACCCTTCGAGAACTCAACCAACGGAGCCGTCGTCTTTACCCTCGAGCTTCTCGCGGATCGGCACAATACGTACCCAGATATTAATGTCTGCGAGGAGGCATACCTAGATGTCAGTCACTATCTGCTCGGCCACAAAGCTCCTCGAAACGCTGTGACGGACTCTCCCGACGTCTCTGGCACTTGCACTCCAACGACCTCGATACCCAGTCCTCTCAAGCCACGAACAAAACCTCTAAGCAGTCTCAAGCACATCGAACGAATATATACTCACCCGCAAGCATGGGGACAGTGCGAGACTTTCCTCGGTACATACTTGAAGGGCATTGAGCGGATCGATGTCAGTTCTACAAGCCGAGCAGCAGAGATGGTGAAAGAAGACACAAGTGGCACAAGCGCAGCAATTGCCAGTAGCCTCGCGGCAGAAATACACGGCCTAGACATTCTCGCCCGGGGAATCGAAGACCGCGAAGACAACAAGACGAGATTCTTCATCTTGCGGAAGGGGGTGGACGAGAAAGCAAACGCCAGCACGGTGAAGACTAAGAGTCTGATTTCGTTCACGGTTGATCATCGGTCACCGGGAGCACTGGCACAGGTTTTGGATTGTTTCCGTACGTATACGCTGAACTTGACGAGCATCAATAGTAGGCCGACGAATGTTGTACCTTTTCAGTATATCTTCTTTGTGGAGTTTGAGGGGAGCAAGTTGAATGATCCGGATCGGAGGGTTGAGGGGGCTCTGGTATCTGTGGCTAAATTGGTGCAGAGTTGGAGATGGCTTGGGAGCTGGGATGATAAACTTTCGAGGTAGGGTAGAAATGGTCGATCCATCATTAGAGTTATTGAGAATGCAATTATTATTCACGAGAAGGGAAAGGGGTAGGCGTCACGTCGCGTTTTATCGATAAGAGCTACGAGTGAGTATTTAGCCGAGGCCGACCAACGGGACAGGGGTACTACTTGTAGAAGAGCTCACATCTTAGAGGAGCTCCCCGTGCTCTATACGACAGACATGTTACGGAATTGACTGAGAGCTCAAACCCCCTTCTGAGATGTGAAATCGGGTTTTGTTATTTCCTCTTTTTTCACTTAATGTCCAACTTATAATCCGATATGAAGTCCTTTGCAGTAAAGAGCCTGCAGCGCAGCCTCCGCACATCCACCCCGAATCCAATTCCAAAGAGCATCACCCGTTGTTCATCAACACAAGCTTCTCTTTATAAGAAGCTTACAAGCCGCCCTCCCAACAGGATCTTTGACGACCTGTCGCCCATGCTCTCTCATCGTCTCAACGTAACACTGGCTGATTTCTTACCGCCATCCTGCTATCCTCGTGGGTTTGACAGAAATAACCCCAACCCCAACGTTGAACGTAGACACGCACGGTACAGGACTCTACCCCCCGGACACCACTTAGTCTACTTTCCAACCCAGGTTCCCGACAGTGAGCTTCTTCCAGACGGCACCGACTCGGTCCAGTCACCCGGGGAACCATTTGTTCGCCGTATGTGGGCTGGGGGCTCCCTCAAGTTTTCATATGGTGATGGAGTGAGATTCGATTACGACTCCGATTCCGATGGGTTTTGGTGCGAGGAGCAGGTGACAAATGTTGCAATGAAGGGGGAGGGCGACAATGAGAAGGCATTTGTGACTATTGAGAGGCGTATCTCAGAGGACTATAGTAAGAGGGACGAAGTCCCCTCACACGATGCAATAATAGAAACGAGGGATTTGGTGTTTATGAAAAGGAAAAGTGTAGCTGCCGCCAAAGAAGCTGCTACCAGACCAGACAAAGTCGTAAAACGTATAGTTCCCCTGTTACGTCCATCGAATACAAACTAACCAACTGCACAGCTGCTCAAGAACCGGATTTCAGCGTATCAATGACTCCTACAAAATCCCTTCTTGCCCGATTTTCTGGTCTCAGCTTTAACGCTCACTTCATACACCTTGATCCTCAGTATGCTCGCGAAGTAGAAGGGCATCGCAACCTTCTAGTACATGGCCCTCTTTCATTGATCCTGATGCTCTCAGTGCTCAATTCTCAGCTGAAAGAGAATGAAGGTATTGGTAGTTTTGATTACAGGAATTTGGCACCGCTTTATGCGAACGAAGAGATGAAGATCTGTGTACGAAGGGATCGGGAAAAGAGAAGCAGGTTCAATGTCTGGATTAAAAAAAGTGGAGGAGGATATGCTGTCAAGGGTTCTGCCCTTGTGGTGAGTGATGGATGAATACATGTAAGTCAACTCTTCTTGGCTCCTTCAACAGACCTGGTATTGATGGTTGTTCATAGTCTGGGATGGTTGTTAAAAAAGGTCTCGATAAGAAGGATATACGAGCAATGAAATTCCTAGTCTCCATTTGATGTCAGACAAGTTCGTATCCGTCGGGGTTCGGCTCGTACAGCAGATTGTATCTAGATCATTCCAGTACTCTGAGGGGTCAGCAGGACAAAGATGCTATCTTGAAAATAACAATTATTAGCTACCGGTACTTTCTTCTAGCAACTCCAATGTAGGAAATAATAAAGCAAGACCGACTATTATTAGTGGCTACAGTAGCCAACAAGCATTACTGTACAACTAACGCCTAGGTGCTTGCAATCCCTGCCCCTTGACCCTGATTCTGAACCTGACCCGACCTGCCCTACCTGATCACACCCGCGCGGCTTGGCTTCATCCAATCCACTCACATTTTTCAATTCTGCCAATCCGGCACTCGTTTAGTGTTGTGAATTGCTTCAATTCATTGACGCAGATCTGTGGGAGAGTCTTGGCTTGGAGCTGTGCCTAGTTTGCAATAATTTCGATTCTCCGTACAATTGCACCCACTCAGCCCCATCCACACTAGGTACGGACCTCCAGCGGCGTCATGTTCCTTGACTAACCATCAGCTTTCTAGACCTAGCCTAGACCCAGGCTAGATCTTGACCTCCTAGACCTCAAAAACATGTGCCATGTGGTAGCTCGTTTAATGGAATAATTGCATTGCTTCCTTTCCGCCTTTTATTAATCCCATTCATTCCATTGAACATACTCTCTCCTGTTCTGTTCTTCCCTTCCCTTCTCTGGCCTCCACAGTCTTTTCAGTACACCCACCCACGATCAGTCAGCCCTGTTGGGCGGCAAGAAGCCGTTTCGTGTCTCGCTGAGCTTTGTCTGCGTGCTGGCGTTCTGGACACAGCCGTACATACGAATTGAACCCTGCAGCATCAGTTTTCGGTCTGGTGGACGACAGAGTTGCTTCTATCGCTATCAGGCCACGCGGAGCAGTTTCCGGATGATCTCCCTATGCGATTGAGACCTTCTGTTTGGCCTTGCAGATTGTACTCGCAAGTCGCAAATATACAGGAGGCCTCGAACACATAAGGACAATGGCGCCCTCGATGAAGGAGAGCGGGGGAAGCGGTCGGCGCAAAAGTATGAATCTGTTCACACGGTCGTCACTATCGCAGATCAACACGGACGTCGCGAACGACGAGGGAGGGAAAAAGGATAAGAAGAAGCATGGAAAGAGGGTATCCATGTTTGGTTTAGGATCATCTGCGAGTTCCGATATTGGTCATGATGGGACGATGAGCCCCGCAGGCAGCGAGAGATCGAATTCCCCCAAGCTCCGACCACGAACCCTCCAGAAGAGCCGGCCCGTCTCGATATTTGGCTCCTTGGGTAGACGATCGATGAACAACGTAGATGAGGGGGCGACGGAGGACTTGGCTACCTCTGCACCTGAATCCCCCGTCGATGTGCTTTGGGAAGGGAATGTATTGGAGCAGAATGTCTCGCCCAACAACAACAACAATAACAACAACACAGTGCGGCACCATGGCGAGGTTCAGACTACTATTGGATTATTCAGAAAGAAGAAAGAGTACTTGGTATTAACAGATACGCACTTAATACGGTATAAAAGCCAGTCTCGAGCCGCCGAAATCTTTCCCAAAATCCCCCCTGTTTTCGGACGCGCAAACACGACTCGGCATCCTTCTACAGCATCTGCTGGCTCGTTGCATGAAGGCCAATCTGGTCATTCACGCACGTCCGCTGAGAGTGAGAATCGAATACCTTTGGAACAAATTGTATCCGCGTATCGGGTTGAAGATGGACGCCCCTTTTTCACGGCTGAGGTGGTTTATCTAGATGAAAAATACGCTGGAACAGGGTCCATTCAACTTATGCTTCATGACCCAGAAGAAGCGGATCTTTGGCTCTCGTCCATCCGAGGAGCTGCTC
The DNA here is from genome assembly GCA_007821475.1 of Lachnellula arida. Taxonomy (NCBI): domain Eukaryota; kingdom Fungi; phylum Ascomycota; class Leotiomycetes; order Helotiales; family Lachnaceae; genus Lachnellula; species Lachnellula arida. The sequence continues at coordinate 24,752 of QGMF01000001.1, read as the reverse complement.
AGAAAGCAAGGCTTCTCCAGAAGGTGCCATATTCGCAGCGAGTTATTCAGTATCTAGTCAACATCGTGAGCTCACTCAATGACTATGATGTAAACCACTTTCAAGTTTTTCGAGTCGTGCGGAGGCAGACTACTACTAAATCAACTCGCGTCTCTTCTGACGATCTTCATAAACTTGGATCTTCGGTCTACTACATGGTCATCGGTCTTCACTCTCTCCATATGATACCAGTACCAGATTTCAGTGATTCATCAGGGCGGCTTCTTATTCCTAAGGCAAGGAAGCAGGCATATGGGATTGTGACGCTCTACTCGATGACGATCAACAGTAAGGGGGAGGATGATAGATTTGAGCTAGCTTTTCGGTATGTTCCACATCTTGACAAGCCCTAGCGCGCATTTCTTTTAGCTACTTGATGCACCTTCATATAGAGCCCGACTGCTAATCCCAAATAGTATGCCACTTCAAGAAGTTATAAAATTGGAACTCGCCGCATTCGCCAACCCAGATATTGTCCTTGCGCTGTATAGAGCCTGGCAGCATCTAAAGCCGTTATGGGCTGACAATACCTTCTTATATAACGGACCAGAGGCTCATTTGAGCAACGGTGAAGACTTTATGGATTATGAGGGTGATGATTGGTTTGAACGAACTCTCGTGGCTTACTGTATAGCCTATGGTGTATGTAGCCCTTCGAGCTCTGTGTTGCCTCCAACTAACTAACTTTAAAGTGTAATGCGAGCAACATCATATACGCAATTGATTTGGAAGGCGAAGATGCCCCACAATTCAAACTGTACCCGCCGGCATCTGCAGCCGCGTATTCTGTTTACGAACTGTTGGCAATTATGCGAGCTCTACGATACAATGAAGAGTTCCGGTCAATCTCCTTCAGAGACGTCAACTTGCATAACCTACATGGTGTTCATGACATTAAAACAGACCACATGTGTCACAAGACGTGGGATGGTGAGTCTTGTCTCGACATTCGTTGGAAGTAAACTAACGGAGTAGGACGTGATATCTCTCAATTTCACATCAATCCTTATCCACGATCCCTGCTGTATCGGGAGGTCCAGGCTTTGGCACTGAAGTCCAAAACTCTACGGAGGATGGATTTTGGAAATACTTTGCCTCAACGACGACCTAAAGATACGTACGATCTAGAAACCGGCGATTCGGACAAAGATCCAGGCTGTGAGGTTATAGGTGCAATTTTGGCTCTATGCAAAGAACAGCTTACCAAGGTTAGTTGGATTGTGCTGAGTGGTATAGAGTTGGGAGAGACTGATTTGGAAGAAATGCGTAAGTTCTTAGTCGTGTCTTTTGATTCATACGGGTTGTGTTAACGTCACATAGTTCCCGCTCTTAACATAAGAAGATCGGCCGTCAGAGCTATAGAATGCTCACGATGTGGTCTCAGTGACCGAGGTATTGTGCAGTTATTGAGCCATATGGAAAAACAAAACGCCACAATCGAGTGTGTCAATATATCTGATAATTCTGGTCGAATCGACCTTGAACGGTTCTCAGCATCTATGACCCGTTTTTCACGGATCCGGAGACTAGATATCTCAAGGATCACTCGAACATCCGGAGATAAACCCCTTATTGTGGCCGAGGTCCTGCTGTCCTGGAAGCTGGAAGAGCTAACCATGAATGGAGTACCTGTAAGTATTTAGATCCCATGAAAATTGTGTACTAACAGCAATAGGTCAATGATGAAACCCTCGACGCAATCGCATCCTATCTGAAAAGTCCCATGTCAGATGGACTTCGGATTTTGCAGATGGATCAATGCAATTTGAATGGGTCGCAAGTCGCTGTCCTAATGAGAGCTATGACAAGAGTTCCTGGAGAAGCCCGTGAATTACAACTTCACGTAAGCGCCAACAGGTTTGAAAGGGGTGTAGGCGATATTGCCGCAGCTATTAAGGATAATTGTACCCCAGCGACTTTTGTTGCACGTATGATTGAATTCGAAAAAGAGGATCACTTCAGGGAGCTACTAGGGGCTCTTCGGACGAACAAAACTATCCGGAATCTGGATATCTCGAAAGCATCACTTCCGTATGACGCCAATCCTGAGACGTGTGACGCTCTTAGGTTGGTATTTGCTGAAAACACGACGTTACAAGATCTGGATATCTCAGGCGAACAAGCGCACTTGGAAGTAACTCGATTTGGAATTGGTTTGAATCATGCTCTCACAGGTCTCAAAGAGAACACAACTCTGAAAGTATTACGGATCGAGTATCAAAACCTGGGTTTGGAAGGAGCGAATACCCTTGCTTCGGTGCTGGAAACAAATACGGGTCTGGTCAACATTCATTGCGAGCACAACGATATCAACCTTCAAGGCTTCACTACTCTGGTAAATGCTCTTGCCAAGAACTACACCGTTCTAGAGCTGCCATCCATGCAAGATGATCAATCGGCGTCTATGAAGCGGTTGAGTGTCAGCTTGAGGGAAACTCGAAATACCTCCCATGCGTTGACGCGCGAGAAACAAGTAAAGCATTCTGTGGGCCGCACATTGACTAAACTTGGGGTGTCATCGAAGACCAAGCTGCCACGGCCAGATATGACACCTCAGGATCTCGAATCTGTGGTTCGAGTCCTCGGAGAGCGGTGGGTCACCGAGATACAACGAATGGTGATGTTCCTAAATCGGAACAACAGGATAGTGTCTGGGGAAGACAGTATAGACGGTCAAGACTCTCTGAGCGAGTATCAATTGCGACCTACAACAGCTCTGAGTGATGGGGGGATCTTAGAGCAAGTTCTGAACAACACAACGCCGAGAGCAGATCTGCCAAATCCTGTGGACGAACATGTCATTAATAAATTGGGTGGCTTGAGCGTTACAGACGCTGAAATGACGAAAGACGAGCTGAATTCGGTTCGATCGATCGAGTCGGAGAATGATCCTATGAGAGCTCTTGGGACCGAACCAGGCGACAACAGAAGCGAATCGGACAAGGAAGCTTATATGAAGGAAGTCGAGGCCGGAAATCTCCCGTCTTTGCCCAGTATCACCCTCGGGGGCAAAATGTTTGAGCTAGACGGGCCTGATCTTTTCAACATGGAGGACTGACTGATGCATTTTAATACGGAGCATGGATCGCGTAGCGTGGATGAATGGGGAGTTGGATTGTGCATATGGGAATGTTTTTGACTTCCATTGGAGTATTTCATGGCATGGACGGCGTTCCAGATGGGTTGCTTTCCAATAGGCGATCAATAATTGATGGATAGGTCAATATAGCAGTGATGAAAGGAACATACCTAGGTACATGAGCGAAATTGGTTGCTAGTCGATGTATATAGGATACCAGTATTATGTTTAGATTAATGCCCAGTGCTTAAAAACAGCTATAGAGTTCTAATTTCCACGAGTTTATAGCTGGACCGATTTCATGTATAGTTCTCTGATGTCCAGTTCACTTTCATGTCACGCGGGTAGCTGCTTCCAAAATCACTTTCCCTTTCTTTGTCTGCTGCCCAAATCTCCCTCTACTTCCCCGCATACCCTCCCTCCCTTCTACATTCACCTCGATGCGGTTCGCTCTACCGCTATCCCATGTCTGTCCATATTGCAACATTGTCGTAGGTGATAACTGAGCCCGTGTTAAAGCTCGCATATGCCTTGACATCCACAGCTTTCAACTATACCTAGGTAGCTTACCGAAGATAATAATTAAATATAATATTTCAACTAGAGAAAAACCTAAAAATACAAATAAATGCAAAAAAGAAAAGAAAAGAGAAAAGAAGAAGAAAAATGCAAAAATGCAAAAAAAGTTGGTCAGGACACCCTCGAACATGTTCGACGATTCATTCTTGCAGAAACCTTGACCAGTACACCATTACACATTGGATGTATTTTGACTTTTTGTTTATTTAAATATATATACCTACTATCCCACCCTCAGCCCGGTAAGCTTGGTGAATGTGAATGTGAACACATAGGCCGCGGCAGCTCTTTGTCAAACAGTGGTCAATTAATGACAGGAAGTGTAACAAAAGATCTGGGTTTCCTGTTTAGGAATCTTCTTGCTACAGTGTAATTTACTATCAAGGACTAGCTAGGTAGGTCTGAGATCTGAGTAGTAGCAGCTCTCATGCAAAGGATGGTGTAATTGGATGCTCGTATATAAAAGCCTCGCTAGTTCTCCTTCCTCTTCACATCATCCCCTCCCCTCCCCCCTTCTTTCACCACTCACATCCATCTATCCACAACACCTCCTGACCAGCTCAACCCAGCTCAACCCAACCCAGCACCGCACCACACCGCAAAAAGAAAAAATGACCAACTCAGAAAAGACCCTCTATTTCGCCTACGGCTCCAACCTCTCCCTAACCCAAATGGCATCCCGCTGCCCAACATCCACATACCACGCCCTCGCCACCCTGCGCAACTGGAAATGGGTTATCGGCGAGAGAGGCTACGCTAACATCGTTGCATCGCCGGGGAGCACCGCCAAATCTACCTTTGGGCTGAGAGGACGACCGTTGGCGCCTGCTGGTGAGGATGAGGATGGGAATGGGGATGGGGAGGATTATGTAGTAGGCATGCTGTATTATCTAGAAGCTGCGGACGAGGCGAATCTTGATCGCGCAGAGGGGGTTCCGGATGTGTATGTGAAGCAGATGCTTGATGTGGATGTGCTTGGGATGGGGACTGCGCAGCGGGTTACGGCGCTGGTTTATGTTGATGTGGCGAGGGCGGGGACGGGGGTGTGCAGGGAGGAGTATGTTGGGAGGATGAATAGAGGCGTGAGGGATGCGGTGGGGAAGGGCATGAGTGCGAGCTATGGTGAGTGGTTTTTTTTGCTTTCTTTTGGGTTTTTACTATTTTTGATCAAAGGTGGGTGGGGAGAGGCTGATTCGTGTAGTGGAGAAGTATTTGAGGCCTTGGGTGAGGGAGGAGGAGGTATTGGGGGAGGTGGAGGATCCGTTTCACCCGGAGAAGAATGGTTGAGCTTCTATGGCGGAAAGTAAAATCTTTGGCGCACTGGGTGTATTGAATGGACGTGGACAATTATAGTATCTTCTACAAGACACCTCTTGATGTCAAAACAAGGAACACGGCAGCTCAAAAAGGGGCAATACCTAACCTATATTCTGGCTCGCAAGGGGAAACTCAGTGATGTGCTGCACGCACAGTAGGCCCAGTAATCCCTTCTGCGTGTAAAACAGGGCCAAGAATAATGTGTAAAAATTCGTTTTCATATACTCATTCGTGTCGTCTATACAATTGATATATGTCTATCCACCCATCCGTCCAATTATTACCCGAAGAACCCCAGCTCCGAGAACCCTCCCTCCCCCTTTCACCATGCCCCTAAAATCCAGACCCCAATCGCCCAGTGACCCCTCCACCAAATCCATGCGTCTATCTCCCCAAAAGCCCCAATGGCAAGGGAAAAGGTGAGAATCATTTTCGTGGTAACGTCAGAAGCGAAATATTTGTACAACTATAAAGTTCGTGAACTGAAAGTGATATCCTCCATGCTATGCAATGACCAGCGCTTGCAATGCAGATATATATAAAGAAAGAAAAGCAAAATGTGCTGCTATATGCCAGATGATATGTTTACGTGATGGCGTTGAGGAAAGGACTGAATAGTAACTCTTCAGCACTTGGCCGCTTCACATGCTCGACCTCGAAGGCTTGTTGCAAGAAAGTCTTCGCGTCAGCACTGGCATGATCTGGAATGGTGGGGCTGATCTTGGCACCACCGATCTTGAAGATTGCTTGGAGTTGCGAGCAGTCGGGGAATGGATGAGTTCCAGTCATCATCTCGACCACGAGGCATCCAAGTGACCAGATATCGGCTTTCCTGGTATAAGATGTCTGTTTTACCACCTCGGGAGCCATCCAGAAGACAGATCCTTGAAGGGATGGTCGATTCTTGTTTTGAGAAGCACCAGTAAGGATGTTGGAGGCCTCCATCTTTTTCGAGATACCAACATCAGAAATTTTAATGCCACCTTTGTTGTCGACCAGAATGTTGGCTCCCTTGATGTCTCGATGGATGATATCCCGTCCGTGTAGATAGGCGAGCCCAGTGACGATTTGACGGACAAAGTTGCGAATAAGGGGTTCCCGAAGAGCTCCATATGAGTTGAGCATAGTCTGGACCGATCCACCAGGGACGTACTCGAGAAAAATATTGAGGGTCTCCGAGGAAGAACTAGCACCGAGATACTGTACAATGTTTGGGTGCTGTAGGTCCCGCAAAAGACTGATCTCACGCTTCAGGGCATCGATCATACTCTTCTTTCTCGCATCGTTGGCGCTGTTTGCTCCAGGTGAAAGTGCCTCCACCTGTTTGACGGCCAGAAGCTCTCCAGTGACAGCATGTAGAGCCAGGTACACACTACCGAATGAACCTTGACCAATAAGAGCACCCTTCATCCACTTGCTGTCGTCCCAAGAATCTCCAGCCAAGAAGCTCTGTAATTCTTCATCGGCATCCTCTCCGTCTTCAGTCAGAGCCTGGCTTATGTCTCTCAATGAGCCACTGGCTTCAGTACTACCTTCATCAAAATAGCTCTGAGTGTTGCCGTCTGGATCTGTAACATTCACATTGGTAGTATCAGACCCGCTGTCGAAGGAGACATATGACTTCCGATTGGGCTCGTTAGGAGACTCTTCCTGTACGCGCTCAAGTAATGATGATGCTGTCGAGTCTCTATAGCGGTTGATATTGCCCCGAGATAAGTCCAAGGGTTTGACCTTTGCAAGATGGCCATTTCCATTCAACCAGGTGTCGGCAATGGTCGGCATTGGTGGGGCATCTGCGACACTTGATGCAAAGCTCAAGTTGCTTGCAACACTAAGTCGACTATTGACCTTGCTAAGACGTGTGGATCTCCGCAACGAAAGCCGGGCGGTACGGTCAATCTCTTCTCGAGGATGGTCCGGAAAGTAGGTTGTCAAGTCGGAAGTGATCAGCTCGCTGGGGGGCCTTTGACCAAAGAATTGACGAAGGACTTTCTTTCCAGCAGTCGGCCTGTGTCTAGTAGTATCCCGTGGCTGCTCCATAGAAGGGGGTCGTTCTAGATCTTTGACGGTGTTCCATATATTGTGCTCTCGCTCCCCAGCGGAAACAGCTGAGCCAGTTGACTGAAATGATGCAGGTGACAGCGGATGTTGCAGACCACTAGTCCAGCTCTCACCAAGAACCTGTTGTAATTTTGGTACACTTCGTTTGTTGTCGGCGCTCTCAAGAGCCCGATTGTGATTGACAGTGACCTCCTCCATCGCGATAGCAGCTGCCCGTTTAACCTCGGCATCACCTGGGGGTCCTTCATGAATCTTTCGAAGCATTAGACGATTTCTTTCAGTTCTCTTCGGATCCTTAATAATACGCCACAGTTCGGTTTCAGATAGGCGTCGACATTGAGTGGGGTCAGCTTCCAGCCCGGACAACACGTAGAAACAGTAGCTTCGAATCCGATCCTCACGGAACTCGTGTTTCCTTAACGTCAATCGCATAACTTCATCAACCGATTGGCAATCTGTAACTTTGAAAACCTTTGTCCGGTCTCCCGCTGAAATGACTCTAACCAATCCTTGATCTGGTGGTAACAGGGCCACCAGATTTGTGTCGACGCTAGGGTTCCCCCTATGGTGGACGATACGTGCTGTCTGGGGTTGGCCATCCGCGGGTGTAGTAGGTCTTCTACCACTAATAGTTGCTGCACTCGAAGGATTACTTGAGCCATTGAAGTAGCCTTGTGCATTTTCTCGCCTTGTCATTTCAGCTGGGCTCACTCCATACCGCTGCTGTCTGATTACCCTAACCTCTGATCCGGTGAGGGGAGAATTGGGTCTTGAAGGAGGCTTGGTGACATTTTCAGGTATGGCAGTCGGGTTGAAGCTTTCGAATTGTCTCGAATACCTTTTGTTAGCCGGGGGTGTTGGCATAGCTCGACTTCCAGAATTGGGAGGTCGTGGAGACCCAGATGATGATGGTGTGTAGGCATCGAGGCCGGCAAAAGAATCCTAAGAAGAATTAGCCCTGGATCTCAACATGTGGTATGTAGACACCTACCCTATTCCTTTTCTTCTGGTTGGCGTACGCCTTTGTTCTGAGCTTCTTGATGCCCAGAAATAGACGGACGCGATCCCCAATCTTCTCGATCCCCATCTCTTGGAGCACTGCTTTGTCCATCTCCAAGAGATTCTCGCCATTAATATTATTCTTCTTGAACAACTTCTCATAGTCTCCGCAGTTGATACTCCTTAGCCAATCACAGACCCTTTCTTCACCCCAATTCTTCGCGGATTCTGGCCCTTCGACATCGGAAAATTCCGACTCTGTCGGGCTAGCAAACGATTGATTTGAAGTCATCATGGCCGGGGCCCTTCGACTTGACTGTATGGCAGAGCTCTGCGCGGAAGACATGTTGGAAGTCGAGAGTAGGGGTGCCGGGAAGGGCGTCTTGGAAGCTAGCATGGCCATCGTGAGGAATGCTATCTATGCATAGAGCTGCTTGGCGGTAGACAACTGAGGGTATATTAGGTTTGCCGCGTCGATGAGAGTCCTGTAGTCTGTAGAAAGGACTGATGTACATGTACAAGTACTGTATGCTCCAGAGGATGGGGCAGATTAATTGTCTTGCAGCACGATCGGCTGACGTGCGAGATCTGCCAGGATTCGCGTAGTCGATGATGCTTTTCTGTGGAGTGATCGCTGATGAGTATTTGTTTTCGAGACAGTGAGCGACGCGGTGTTTCGGATGGGTTGGCGTGGTTCGTGAGTGGATCTCAAGCAGCGACAGGCGCGGGAGTCTTAAGTGAAGTAACACAGAAGCATGAGTGAGAACAATGAATCTCCGGGATCCAGGCCAACAAGGAACAAAGGCAGAGGGAGGAGGAGGAGGAGGAGGAAGAGAAGAAGGGCGTTGGGGGAGGAGAGGAGAGACCTAGAGAGAGGAGGGGATTCAGAGAAACGGAATTATGGACGATGGATGGATGGATGGGGTTGGATCTGGTGGATAATCAATGAATAAGCGTGTGCTGTGCTGATGCTGCTGCTGCTGGACGGGGCGCTTCTCACTTGAAACAAGCTGGTGGCCGTGCTTAGAGATGCTCTAAAATTCGCTAAAAAGGCGGCGTGCCCCTGCCTTGGCCCTGGTCCCTGGTCGCCGGTCATTCGGGGCCCGGGGGAGATGAGATGAGATGAGATATTGTACCATAATATGATAAGATCCGAATTAAGACTTCATATGAAGTCTTCGCTTTGCAACACTTTACAAATAATGCAGTCAGAGATAAAGTTAGAACTCTGCATGCGGAAGCTTTGCAGCAATTATTGCAGTCCCCTTCCCCCACCCCCCAAGTCGTCTCGTATGGAAGAAGTCAGCCTGGGCTTGGCCTGGCCTGGAAACTTTATACGGATATCAGCAAGCCAGGCACGTTTACTGGACGGAACCTCAGCTATGGTACAGTGGTACGGAGTATACTACGTCCTCAGCACACCGCCGCACCAGCCGAGGAAAGTCTACGGAGTAGGACGAAGGCGACGGATTCAGAGGCTGAAATCAAGGGAAGTGTCCTGTCACAGGCTGTCAGCCTATAAACCTATAAACAGCTGTACTCGCCAGTCACTGCGAGCACTTGCTAGCCTTCGCTTCCAATAATGAGCATCCTTCGGGGGAGTCTGGAGGATTGGATGGGATGGACAGGATAGGCAGAAGCAGACAAACAATGCAGCCAATGAATCCTTGACTCTCCCTCTCCTCCAGCTCAGTCGTTTAAAGGCTCCCGTTTTCGCTCCTCGGAGCACCCCCCTTTTTGCCATAGCTCGGCCCTCGTTCAACTCGAAACAACATCTGATGCCCAATTAAGTTAGCACCTGCAGATGTGGCACATACAGCGTTTTGGAATCAGTCATCCACAACCTGCGACAACCACATCTCTCGAAGCACCAACTCCAGATCAACCGCTCACAAGACATCCTCACCTCGGCACCCATCGCGAACCGCGTGGCAAGTTCTCATCCGAATTTCCCAGTAGTCTGGATTCATGCAACACTGAGCCCAGTAATGCCGTGTACGGACGTATGATCTTCATTGTTGTACTCAATCTGAACTGGAACCTGTCTATCTTCGTCTGAAAGTCGTGCCAAACAAAGTGCCAAACAAAGTGCCCTGCTGCACATCTCGTTCTCTTTGATCAGTGCATCATGGAGGCTGGGAGATGTTATCACTTGAGACATTCTCAGATCTCTGAGCCTAACAACACTTGCATGTTTTGGAGTTGTAAGGCTAAATAGCAATTCAGTGAACCGTCACCTACTTGTCTTGTGGATCAAATTCAGGTAAGTTCTTGCCAAACAGTTATATACCTTCGTTGTCAGCCAATGGCGAAGTCCGCCATGCAACCTATCCCTACGAACTGATGGAAGGGCAGGCGGTCAACTGGTGAAACAAAACAACGAATGAGTGTATTTGAGTTTTGCGGGATTCATGACGAATGCCGTAAACAATCCATATCAGCGTCAGCCTCGGCTTGGGGGCGAAAGTGGCGGTGGGACACTTTTGCGTCGTTTCTTCTGAAGACTGCATTTCCATTTTGGGACCAAGAACACCGCTTGAAGCCGAGATCTGAGAGCGAGTCTGATATAAGGTGGTGCAGTATAGTAGGCCTGAGATGGATCCATCCTCTCTAGGTACCGGTATATTGGTCCACCACGTATTTCATGCTTGACTGCAGAAAGGTCAAAAGGAGCTTCAGCCTTCATGCTGCTGTCATTCGGCGAAGGCTCCTTTAATATTGAGGCAGCTATACTCTACCTTATGCATGAACTGCATCCTATACTATAGGCTATAGCTACTCTCCCGAAATTGGGCGGCGGCTGCAAGTGCTTGCACGGGAATTTCGAGACTCGTCCCTGTCGACCCAAAATAGAACTTTTTATCATTCGCCAGTGTGTGAAACACTCTCGTGTGCACTTGAAGCCTGTGATATTTGTGAAATGATCAGGTGATTGAAACTCTGGCGCCTCGGTGACACTATCGTCCGCCCGATAAGCTAAGTACGGTAGGTACCTACCTGCAGCCTTGGACCTCAAACATCGCAGCCTCGAGGAAGGCGAGGAATATGAGCGAACCTCACTCACTCTGACGGATGGCTCTCGACCCGTCAAACGGCTATGTAGCCGCTCGAGACCTTCAAGACCTCAATGAGAATGCCCTCCCAATCTTTAATGTCGAACCAGTCCAGCTCCAGTTCTCCATAGCCTCCGACTTCGTTGCCTCGCAAGTCGCAAACAACGTCCTTGTCCTAGCTCTCGCAAATGGCAGAATTCTCCGGATAGACCTGGACAATCCTGCGGATATAGATGGTACGCAGCTTAGGTTGTATAGATTCTAGTCCGTTGCTGAATACTCTCAGATATCGACCTGCCCAAGAGAACATCCGAAGTTGGCGTCATACGGCGCATGTTCCTCGACCCCACCGCCTCTCATCTAATTATATGTACCGCCCTGGGAGAGAACTATTACCTTCATACACAATCGCGGCAACCGAGACCTCTGTCACGGCTTCGAGGTGTCTCGATAGAATCAATAGCATGGAATCCGTCATTACCCACCGCCTCAACCAGAGAGATTCTTATAGGGACATCAGACGGGCATATCTACGAGGGATATATCGAAACTTCGACCGAGTTCTACAGGAAGGAAGACAAATATCTGAAAACTCTACAGAGACTTCAAGATGGTCCGATTACTGGTTTATGGGTTGACCTGGTGGCTGGGAAGCCGGATGTGCGAAGGGTCATGATAACTACACAAAGCAGGATCTTACACCTGGTTGGGAAAATAGGAAAGGCGGCTCACGAGGGAGGAGCCTCTATCTTTACGCGGCTTTTTGAGACCGAGCAGCCCACGGTTCATGAAATTTCGAGAGTTTCAACGACAGCATCCTCGTCACTAGTCATATCACCAGATCCTCCAGACGCCAACTCGTTCGAGAGCTTAAGCCCTGACCGAATCTTCGCCTGGCTTTCATCTCAAGGTGTTTACTATGGCCGACTTTTGACCGCACCATCATCAAATGATCTTGGAAGTAAGGTTTTTGCGGAATCAAAACTGCTGCCTAGATCACAATTACCAGCTTCCGAAACACCTAACGGGCGAAAGAAAGCTGTACAAGACCCTATTGATTCCATTGCTTTGACTCAATGGCACATTTTGCACTTAATAGGTGGACGCGTTATCGCGGTCAATCGACTAGACGACAGAGTGATATTTGATCAGGTTGTCCTGGACCCGGGCCAGAAAGCTCTCGGATTATATGCGGATCAGCAAAAGAACACTTTCTGGCTCTTTACCACCCAAGAGATCTTTGAAATCGTGGTCACGGACGAGGATAGGGACGTATGGAAAGTAATGTTGGCAACAGAGCATTTCGATGCAGCTTTGAGATATGCCCGAAACCCGGCCCAAAAGGATGCTGTAGCAACCGCATCTGGTGACTATCTAATAACTAAAGGCTCATTCATTGAAGCTGCCAGTGTCTATGGAAAGAGCAGCAAACCCTTCGAGCAAGTCGCACTGATATTTGTGGACAATGACCAACAAGATGCTTTAAGAAAGTATCTCTTGACAAAGATTACCACATATAAAAAGGCATATATCATGCAGCGGATCATGATTGCAAGTTGGCTTGTGGAGATATTCATGTCAAAATTGAATTCCCTCGATGATACCATAATCACCAAGGCCGAGTTATCTGAGTCTCTCACTCCAGCAAAGACCAAAGATCAACTTCATTCCATCCGCTCAGAATTCCACGAATTTGTGAAAAAGCACAAGTCAGACCTCGACAAGAAGACTGCATATGATATCATTAGCAGTCACGGGCGAGAGGAGGAGCTCCTCTACTTTGCCAGTGCTGTGGGAGACCACAATTTTGTCTTGGGCTATTGGATGCAGAGAGAACGGTGGAATGAAGTCCTGGATGTTCTCAAGAGACAGACCGCGCCCGAAATCTTTTACCGCTATAGCAGTGGGCTCATTACACATGTCGCGACAGATCTTGTGGATATTCTGATGAGACAAGCTGACCTGAAACCACGTAACCTCATTCCAGCTTTACTTACATATGATCAGAATTTCCGGGGGCCGTTATCACAAAATCAGGCTGTTCGATACCTTCTGTATGTCATCAATCACCTAAGCTCAACCGATGCCGCCGTTCATAACACCTTAATATCCATCTACGCAGCTCATCCCTCCAAAGATGAATCGGCTCTTCTTAGTTACCTTGAATCCCAAGGTGATGAGCCAAGCTTCGATGCAGACTTCGCCCTCCGACTCTGTATACAACATTCCCGAGTTCAGTCATGTGTACACATCTACAGTACCATGGGCCAGTACCTCCAAGCCGTCGAGCTGGCCCTTGCTCATTCCGAAATCGACCTCGCCTCCCTCATCGCCGACCGCCCAGTCTCCAACCCCGCCCTACGAAAGAAGCTCTGGCTCGCAGTAGCCAAAAAAGTAATCTCCCAATCCAACGGCATCAAAACAGCAATCGAGTTCCTCAAGCGTTGCGATCTCCTCAAGATAGAAGACCTTATACCTTTCTTTCCGGACTTCGTCGTGATTGATGATTTCAAAGAAGAAATTTGCTCTGCGCTCGAAGACTACAGTCACAACATTGATGCCTTGAAGAAGGAGATGGATGAATCCTCACAGACGGCGACGAATATCAAGATTGATATCGCGGCTCTGGATCATAGATATGCTATTGTTGAACCCGGGGAGAAGTGCTATGTTTGTAGCCTGCCGCTGCTAAGTAGGCAATTCTTTGTATTCCCATGCCAGCATTCGTTTCATAGCGATTGCTTGGGCAGGAAAGTTATGGAACAAGTCGGTGTTACGAAAGGGCGGAGGATTAGGGAGGTGCAAATGCTAGTTAGTAGGGGCATGGTTACGGGTGCGAAGAGGGATTCTGCTATTGCGGAGCTGGATGCTTTGGTGGCTTATGCTTGGTAAGTCTTCCTTTTCTTGTATTTTGCGAGGACTTAAGCTAATGCTTCTGGATAGTATTTTGTGCAGCGACTTCGCGATCAACCATATCGATGATCCATTCGTACTGCCGGCGGACGATGTGAGTGAGTGGGCGTTGTAGGAGAACGTGTAATATAAACCTGGAACGAGGTCTTTATGTGAAGTAATGATTCAAAAAGCTGCAGCCTCATTGCCGAGATTGATTTGCTGGCGATGCGGGCTGCCTATGAAATCGATACAACGTGATGGAAAGAGAATTCTCCCTGTGTCGTTGACTCCATCCATATCATATCATATCCATAATCCTTCGTATCATTTTTAGTATTCATGTCACGCAACTATTTCTAGCATTGCTTCCATGAGAACTTCCCGGCAGTTACGGGCCTGCAGTACTCCCTTTACCTTACACGTTCTACGAACCTAACTTATAATATTTCCCTGAAATCTTGAGGAAGCACGAGGTAGTGAGTGGACTGCCTACAGCAGGTCTATGGTAAGTCCGTTTTGTTGGGGGGGGGCGTGAATTGGTATTGACTCGAATTACGGACCTTTTTTAGCACTTGAAATCTTGTAGTGCTGGAGGTATGGTATACCAAAGTTTTGATCCTTCAGAAACGAAAAGGTTTTTCACGAAGTGCTTTCTCGATTGATGTTCTTTCTGGTCTCGGAGTTAATGTTAATACGCTACCAAGTAGGCAGGACATTTGATGCTATCTATCTATAGCTGTGGCTTGATGGCAACAACGTGGGGAAAGAAAGCTAGCTTGTTAGCTTGTTAGTTAGTGTAGATTGTATGTTATTTCCAAGTACGTATGGTTACTGAGTAGAGAAAGTTTTGAATGTTTAGTTTGTAAACTGATATGCTATGAACTCTGAACTGGGATTAAAGTAAAGTGAAAGTTAGAAGCAGCAGGTCTGGTGGGTTATGATGAAGGGAAATTCGGGTTCGTGTTGATGACGTATCTCCTTTGGTGCTGGGCATAAAGCGGGACTTTATTATCGACTTGTAATGTCTAATGTCCCATTCCACCTAGGGCATTATGATTTAGTGTCGCGTTTCCCGTTTCCCGTTTCCCGCGTGTACTATCTATCTATCCCTCCCCCAAGGAACGTTATTATCTTATCCTATCCGCCGCCATAAACACAAAACGGGCAAGCAATAGATATCACTACGCCATTATTTGATCCATGTTCTGACTTTCGCGCAGAGTACGGTTTGAAATGGATGGGTCAACACTATAGTACGTTGATGAATGGGCAAAGGTGGAGACGAGGCCTGTTGAAGGAAAGGGATGGCTGCGGTCTTGTTGTAGGAAAGAGAAGAGGGCATTGTCTCAACGTGGCCTGGCATCGGGTATGGTTTATGGGTAGAAGGGTGGAAGGGTGGAATAGAAAGTCAAATCTCTAATGAATAAATCAGGTCCCTTCCCATGTGATTGCACTTATATGAGGTTCAAGGGCCAGTGTCCGTGTCGGAGGTTTCGCGCGGATTTTCGGGTGTAGAGCGTCATGTTGTATTCTCAACGAACGTATAGATTTCATATCTGCTGTCTGGAGAAGGTGACTATAAAAGGTCAATTTCTAATAACCTAGTTCCATAGCCAACAATTTACTGCTTCGATATTCCTCACAAGCATCGCGTCACATCTACCGTCGCAGTTTGGATCATCAACAAGGCAATAATGAGACCATAAAGACCTGTGCCATATCAGCCAAGTCCCTCCTAGTAAGTGTTTCATTCAGTGTAGACTCTACGGCCAGGGAACTTACCCAAGGCCTCCCCAAAGATCAACATCAACATCATCCCCATAAACAACCGCGGCTGCTGTGCAGTCCCCCTCACACCAGCATCACCCACAATACCAATGCAGAAGCCCGCCGACAGGCAACACAACCCGCACGCCAGTCCCGCAGACAGATACATGAAGTTTGTGTGCAGAGCGGACTTTTCTTTCAGGGCGGAAGAGATGACGACTCCGATTACGAGGCCGTAGATTGAGAGGATACCGGCAAGGATAGGAGGCATCATGTCTGAGGGTAGGTTAGTGGGTGGGGTTGCCTAGGTTGGCGAATGGGGGATTGGGTGGAGATGGAGACGTACTTCTGATGATCATGTCTGGTCGGGAGACACTGACAGCTGAGACGCCCACTCCGGCCTTTGCGATCCCGTAGGCGGCGCCCATGACGCTTAGAACGACGCTCATGCAACACCCCATGCCCCCGAAGAATGACTAAAAGAACACCTTAATTCCAATGCCTTACTTGGGGTGGGCGATTATGAAAGTGGCGGAATGTAGCCTTTGTTCAAAAGAACCATCGGGGATAGGGCAGTAGAAATGGGGGGACAAACGGCATAGACGGGACTATACGCAAAAACGTTAATTAGCAAGGTGTTGAAGAAACCTGCGAGACTATTTGGAATAAGTGAAAAGCGACTTGCCATCTCCCTTGGTCCATCCAGTAGACCTCATCCATTTTGGTGGGTTAGAGAGCACTTTCTAGCTTGCAGAATTAACCAGCGGAATGTCGGCTTCGAAGCAATGAATTAGGTTTGACTTGGGGAATACTGAGGAAAAATGGATATTCAAAGGGTCTGAAATGTAAAGGATAAAATGCTTGAATGAAGGTTAAGTGAACAGATGACGGCAGCAATAGATAGAACTGTATTAATTCGTCCGTCTTACCGAACACTTTTGTACCATCAGAGCTTCCAGACAGACCAAAGCTCTGGCAGGCGACACGACACAACACTGTTATCTCGCAGCCTGGTTCTCAAACTGGGCATGCTGGATGATAGATTTCGGGAGCTTTCCCATTCGGAGGTTTAGGCAGCCATTCATACAGTATATGATTTGGCCACCTTTTGGGTGCCTGAACCAGTCTCTGCATACTCGTGACAGAACTTCCCATATTTCCAGTAGTGTATTGAAAGCCACCGTCAAGACTCGTCGAATACAGTGTTGGTGGTCCATCACATGACTGGTGTTGGCACGTGAGAGGGTATCACGAGGTTTGCATTCCCTTTGATATACTGTAGTAATCTGCGGAACACCTCGGTTTATAAGCTCCGGAGTCTGCAGGCGAAAGTCGTTTATGTCATCGAAGGCCAGATGAAAGGGCTTGAACAGGTGGCGTTCTTCACTTACTTCTCAGCCTCTGCTGTGGCCAAACATTGAGCGGTATGTTCTTCTTGTAGACTCGGTCTGATGTGGTCGAGTCAGAAAAACAAGATCTCAGATTGCAAGTAGTGTTGTAAAAGATGCGCAAACTTTGCTTTGATATCTTGTTCTGATACCGTATCGTATCTCTGTTTGGAGCTTGGAGACTTTGAAGCGCAAAGACCTAAATAAAGAGTATGGGGCAATGCCGAATCGGTATGCCGTCCGGGCCGCTACGGAGGCTTGTCCATTTCGCTCTCGGCGAAAATTGTTTTTACTTGTGGAATTATTTGTCGATAGAAAACATTCCATTCGACGATTACGCGACTACGCAAGACGTACGAAGGAGTATTACGCAACGTCGACGTCGAAGCAAATGAAATTATCGACTCAGGTGATCTCTCAGTGGTGGCTCGCCGCGACAGAAAAAGCGGCACCAATCTGATAATGTCCCAGGCCGAGTGGGACATGACTTCGAAAATTCGATGATCATAAGCGCCGCTTTTTGTGGTCAGCGCGAGACCTCGATGACAGACAGATGGAGAGTGAAAGAGAAAGAGAAAGAAACGGATGCGTATATCCCGTTCGTCCCTTTCACTTGGTGTGTCATCGTCCTTCTTGGAGCAGGAGACGCGTTTCGAAAGGTCGGTTAGCCCCAGGAGACGCATCAGTACAGTACTGTACCCTCATGCGGCGATCACTTCTACTGGTCCCTGGCTCTGATCAATGGTCTGCAAATAGCAACTCCGTGCTCCGTCCCTACTCCGTATTGGCTCCCTTCTTCTTGGAACACCACCCATACCAGAACATTCAGCGTGCGTAAGAGACTTCTCCACTTCTGCCGCGCACGTTGGACGACTGCGGTTGGAGTGGATTTTGCTGAGGTGACGCGGCAGTGCGGGCCCAAGAACAAGAGCCATTTGCCCCCTGTACTGTATGCCAAGGCATATACAAAGCCTCTTCCCCCAATGGCCCTTTGTTGCATGTACCGTACTGTAACAAAACTCCTTTATTGTCGCACTCTATATTTTTTATTCTACATACATACTTACCTACCTGACTTGTTTACTGTCCAAAGTTCTTTTCATTTGTTATTCTCAAATAATCAATACTCGCTTCCGCAGCTATTGTTGCCCCTCAGCCACTCTTCGACACACCCTGCAGCCTTACGAGGTACGGCGCAGTATCATTGACCTCAAACTTTGCTTTAAGAGTTCCACATCACCTCCAATTCCGTTTCAAGGGAGGCAAACTCACCGTGTTTTAACGAAACATTCTCGACATCTTTTCCAACTCAAATAATTGCCATCGAAATCCCCGCCAGTAGTTCATCGTCCCGAAATCCGTGGTTCGCCTTTCCAACCCCACTACATCCCCACTGCCTACTGCCGCGTCACCACAGGGGGCAAAGGATATAATATTTGTGACCGGCTGGGAAATATATTCCGCTATCAGATCAAGTCAGGGGGGAAATATACATATACAACTATGAAGGGATTAATGACATTCGCGGCGTCCGCTGGGTTCTTATGGACGTGCTCTGAAGGACTTACATTGAGCCGGAGGACGAACGAGCCCCCAAAAGTAGTTGGTTTTCCAGTTGTAAGAAAGTCTGTACCGAACCCACTTCAAAGGGACCAGTTACGGAGAAGGTCTGGAACTGTACAGGCGACTTTGGACAATGAGGTGAGTTTCAGACTCGTAATCATTGGCATGTTGTAACTAATTGCCCTAGGAAACTTTATACTTTGCGAATGCAACACTCGGAACGCCTGCCCAAAAATTACGGTTACATATCGATACAGGAAGCAGCGACCTCTGGGTCAATACACCAACTTCTTCTTTATGTACTGGTAAAGGAAAGCCATGTGCAGCGGCCGGCACATATTCCGCGAATTCATCATCGAGTTATTCATATGTTGCGAGCGACTTTAACATATCATATGTTGATGGATCAGGAGCTTCCGGTGATTATGTGACGGACAATTTCACACTCGGCTCAACAACTTTGAAGACATTGCAATTTGGGATTGGATACACAAGCTCGTCTGCGGAAGGAATTTTGGGCATCGGGTACCAGCTCAATGAGGTGCAAGTTCAAAGAGCAAACAAGCAAGCATACAATAACCTACCAGCCCAACTGGTGTCCGACGGACTGATCTCATCCAATGCCTACAGCTTGTGGCTAAATGACCTTGATGCTAGCACTGGCAGCATTTTATTTGGTGGAGTGGACACCGATCAGTTCAAGGGCACACTAGCAACCCTCCCCATTCAGTCACAAAGTGGACAATTCGCCGAGTTTCTCATCACACTCACCGGGATATCGTTGGGGAGCACAGTCATTGCCAAGGACCAGGCACAAGCCGTTCTGGTGGATTCAGGAAGTTCCCTCACTTACCTCCCGGATTCCATGGCGGAGGCAATCTACGATCAGGTTAGCGCCCAGTACGACTCGCAAGAAGGTGCTGCCTATATCCCATGTTCCATGGCTTCCAACTCCACTACATTAGGCTTTACGTTCTCCAGTCCGACCATCCAAGTATCTATGGATGAGCTTGTTATCGAAATCAGTTCGTCAAGCGGGGAACCTTTGACCTTTTCAGACGGAGAACGTGCTTGCCTTTTCGGCATTGCCCCGGCTGGATCCAGTACTCCAGTGCTTGGAGACACATTTATCAGATCGGCATACCTCGTGTACGACCTTGCCAACAACGAGATTTCGATCGCGCAGACGAACTTCAACGCCACGACCAACAATGTGGTAGAGATCACTACTGGAACCGCCGCCGTGCCTTCAGCGACCGTGGTGCAGAACGCTGTGACCGCAACTGCTGGGGTCACGAACGGAGCAATTGCTGGTACTGTAACACTTGGAGCGTCAGCAGCGACGTCGACTTCTAAGGCCAAGTCGGGAGCAAAGAGCACAACACCCCCGATGAGGCTAGCAGCGTTGGCCGTAAGTTTGGGGATGCTTTATGCGACGATGTAAATATGGGATGTAAATATGGGACAAGATAGTTGAGGTGCATTTATTTGAAGCGGCATTTTAGAATTAAGGCTACTAGGCCTGGTGCGTTGCATAGTTTGGCGTTTTGGCATGAGATTTTTGGGAGGGGGAGGGGTCCAGGAGACCTGGGAGTTGAATCTGGAGATTGATGACATCAGCATAGTACAGCATTTGCATTGGGTGGCGCATACATACATTACACACTATATACCAACCTAGATAAATTACCAAGCAATGGAACGAGATTGTAAATAAGATTCTATATCCATCTTTTGAGCAGTTCATACTTGGTGAGGTTGCAATCTGTTTCTATGATGGAATTGTTGGGGCGGGAGCGGGGTCATCAATCATGCCTAACCTAACCCCACCAATCAGCGCACCCAAAACACGAAATCTTTTCTCTCACAAAATCCACAACTCCCAGCTCCTTCATAACACCAAATAAGAACAATGTCTCCAACAAAATACATCAGCCCGCCCGGCTAGGTATGTCATCTGTCTAGAAGATGAACCAATTCATGGTTGCTAACATCTTCCCAGCTCAATCGGTAGAGCGTCAGACTCTTAGTATGTATGTACCAATAGTAATCTGAAGGTTGCGGGTTCGACCCCCGCGTTGGGCTCAATTCCCAGCGCTCAAGCACAGCTTGAATGCAACATATATTTTTTGCATTTTTTTTGGGTGGCTGTTTGCTTGTGGACTGATTTTGATGTCTGTTTGATTTTGATGCCTGTTTGTGTAAGCGAGGGGGCTGGTGTGGTTTGTGGCTGTGTGCTTGCTGGTTAGATGGATGTCTGGGTAAAAAGGTATATATGCTCGTGTTTCTCTAAATTGCAAAATGATTCATTCAAGCCTCATTGAAGTATTAACTCATTTTCTATTTTGTTCTGGGTCTTGATTTCCATCATCTTTGGAGTCAAGTATATTGCATTTTCTAGAAATCTCTAGAAAATCAGGTCAATACGAAGTATATGGTCCTTAGCAAGTAAGAATATAGTAATGTTTGTCCGAGAAATTATCCTGTTGCGAATGCACCAAAAACGATTCCATATCTACCTAGGCAGTTCATATACCGACCACTTACAAGTAACAACTTATAGATCAAGTCTCATGGGCTAATGTTAAATTTATTGTTACTTAAAGAGGCAAAGGTAAATCAAACTTTCCTGGTGTAGCATAAACAAGCCTGTTCCAGAATGCGGGAGTCATGATCAGAGTCACGAGAGGAGCAAGTTATACGGACTGCCACGATGATGAGCTGTCCCGTCCAGACTGGGAACGATCTTCATTAATGTGACTCTAAAGTAAAAGTGATAGGAATGAGCCCCCAGAGCTGACTCGCCATGTACTTATCCTCAACTCAGGGGTTCGCTGAAGAGGATTTAGGTGCATTCCAACCAACTAGGTCCAACCCAGTGCGGCATTTTCGTAGAGTTTTGTTGGTTGTTGGAAGGCCTGGGTAGAATGCGGGGTAAAGAAGAGAAGAAAGCTGCAAAAGGGGGGGGGCGGGGAGAGGGGCGGGGGTCGAGGAACGAGGCAAACAATAGTTGCTGCAGTAGAAAACGACCAAGACGGTACACGGAAAGAGAGAAGTCCATGATATAAGCAGCACGATGGATCAAAGAAATTGCTTTGTTCTTTGGGCGGTGATCTGGGGGGGGGGTTTGGTAAATACGGAGTAAACTTGGGACTGAGGGTGATTTGATTCCCCTTACACGACAAGACAACAAGTTCTAGCCAACTATTGCCGCCCTCTTACTTGAGTCATCAGGAAGGTGACTGATGTACATGTAGATCTGGTGGATTGAACAAGGAGAAAGGAGGGGAGGGTGAAAACAGAATCACGTGTCTTCCACCTTCATTTCCCCACTAGCGTTCGGATCGGCTCAGCGCCCACAGTTCATTCGCACGGCACGAACGTCACTCATCCTCCGCAAACACAGAAAAAAGGTCGAAATCAACAATCTTGACCCTCTTCTGCAGAGTCAAGCTTGTATTGCATTGCACGCAACGATACCTCAACCTCAAGACACCCAGCACTTGAAGCGTCCACACCCGCCAAAATGAGTGACGCCCAGGCGAACGAGGCTGAGAAGAATATCGAGATCTGGAAGGTCAAGAAGCTGATCAAGCGCCTGGAGGCCGCACGAGGCAATGGAACATCCATGATTTCGCTCATCATTCGTGAGTACTATCCTATCATGTCTGTCTGCCCAAGGCCGAGTCGTCTGCTAATTCAACGTCTGCAGCACCCAAAGACCAAGTGTCGCGAGCGGCAAAGATGTTGGCTGAAGAATACGTATGTTCTATGCTCAATTAACACTCAACCTGCTGACATCATATAGGGTACCGCATCGAACATCAAGTCTCGTGTCAATCGTCAATCCGTCTTGTCTGCCA
The DNA here is from genome assembly GCA_007821475.1 of Lachnellula arida. NCBI lineage: Eukaryota > Fungi > Ascomycota > Leotiomycetes > Helotiales > Lachnaceae > Lachnellula > Lachnellula arida. Next base: position 2,149 of record QGMF01000001.1, on the reverse strand, counting down.
TCACTTCCACCCAGCAAAGGCTCAAGCTGTACAACAAAGTTCCCACCAATGGCTTAGTCGTCTACTGCGGTGAAATTTTGACCTCTGAAGGCAAGGAAAGAAGGGTCAACATCGACTTCGAGCCCTTCAAGCCCATCAATACCTCCCTCTACCTTTGCGACAACAAATTCCATACTGAGGCCCTCGCCGAGCTTCTCGAGTCGGATCAGAAATTCGGCTTCATTATCATGGACGGTAACGGAGCTCTCTTTGGTACTCTAAGTGGAAACACCCGCGACGTTATCCATAAGTTTTCCGTCGATCTTCCCAAGAAGCACGGTCGTGGTGGACAATCTGCTCTTCGTTTTGCCCGTCTCCGTGAAGAGAAGCGCCACAACTATGTTCGTAAAGTCGCCGAACTGGCAGTACAGAACTTTATCACCAATGACAAGGTCAACGTTGCTGGAATTATCCTCGCTGGTTCCGCCGACTTCAAGAACGACCTGAACCAGTCAGATCTCTTTGACAACCGTCTTGTGACAAAGGTCATCAAGGTTGTCGACGTCTCATACGGTGGAGAGAACGGTTTCAATCAAGCCATCGAGCTCTCTTCCGAGACTCTCAGCAACGTCAAATTCATCCAGGAGAAGAAACTGATTGGCAAGTACTTTGAGGAGATCAGTCAGGATTCCGGCCGCATCTGTTATGGTATCGAAGATACTTTGAAAGCTCTTGAACTCGGAGCTGTCGAAGTTTTGATCGTCTTTGAGAACCTCGAGATCAACCGATGGACTCTCAAGGATAACAATGGAGCTATAATCACTCTCCACACGACCAAACAGTCCGAGGCCGCCAATCGTGAGCAATTCATGGACCGTGAGACCGGCCAGGAAATGGAAGTAGTATCCCAAGAGTCCTTCCTGGAATGGATCGCAGAGAAATACAAGGACTTCGGTACCAACCTGGAGTTTGTATCTGACCGTTCCAGCGAGGGTAACCAATTCGTCAAGGGATTTGGTGGAATAGGTGGACTTCTCCGCTACAAGGTCAACTTTGAACAGTTGGCTGAAGTCGACGACGATGATGACTACTATGACGGTATGTTCCATTATTGACTTGAAAATACACAGACTAATTTCATTTGCAGATTGACAGTTTGATAACCTCGCATTGGGCGAGGATTCAACTCCAGTTGTACCGTCAAGTCAAAGTCAAAATCTGTCACCCCGCCCTCGTGCCGTGCAGCAGATTCGAAAGAAGCCCGCATCCAATGCAGGTAAAGGCCCGAAGGGAGCTGTGATCCGCCCAAGCCCCCTCCGGTCCGTCGAGACGGCATCTTGAGTTGAGAAGCAGGTGAAATAGAGGTATGGCACGTCATTCAAGCAGTTTTGGTAACCAAAGCTGATTTAGCATGGCAGTCTAAAGACCCTACTGTGTGAGCTCACTGAAGGAACCAAGGGATGAATTGTACCTAGACAAATTGCTTTTGGTCAGATATCTACACAGTCGTTACAATATCGCCACGCGGAAATATTTTAAGTTCGCTCTACTGGTCGAGACGAGAGAATCAATATCGTGGTCACAAATTCTTGACTCGCCTTGATTGATGTGATTCATGCTTTACTTTCTACTATGTTATTGCCGCGTAATTAATGCCAGCTCTCGCTCAGCGAGCCCTAGATTCAACTCCTCCAACTCTTGATCACGTTCAATTTTGTACTGCACGAGTATTATTCTCTTTATCGATAGTATTACCATTGAGTGACGCAGGTGTAGATTACCTCGACTCGTGAGTGAGGGAGATTTCGAATCTGGCATCACTGCAAAAGGAAACCAGATCAAGACTATCGTCCTCCACAGCCATCTTCCACTCCATTCTCAAAAACCATTAAGCACAATACCTCGTCTCCCCATCACACCATCCCCAGACCCAAGTCCCACCATCCTCCTCACATTCCATCATCTTCAATATCCCCTCTCAGCACTATCTTTTCTTCCTGCTATTCAAAGGAAAAACAAGACTTGCGTGTAAGGTACGACGCAAGTGCGTTTATACCCATTATCGCTTCGTATTACTCGGTATTGTTTCCATTAAAGCCCTTAGTGCTGTCCTGACCAGAAACTTGCGTTGCTTATATAGTGAGTATAGGAGCACGTCGAGTTTGCTTAC